>RJWT010002235.1:0-42003 GCA_004365215.1 Cuniculus paca
ACCCTCATAGCTTTTTTCCTTGTTAAAAAACAAAACAAAACATAACAAAACATAATTCTCCACTCATACACCCTCATTTCACTGAGGAATTTGCTTTAATCATAATTAGATTAAATCTACTAAAGTTCTATTCAACCAACAGTGTATGTTGGAATCTTCACAAATAGTTTTCCAAAGCCTGTAATTTGCAGAGTAATGCAATCAGCTCATCCGTAGGATTTTCATCAATGACTACTATTTAGTTTAGCATCATGACTAAAAAGCATTCTAATGGGCTAAAAATGACCATAAGTACTATTTACCAAGTCCTGAAAATTGTGGATAATGGTATTCTGCACAGGAAATCACTCTCTTAACCTAATCCCACATACTCTGTTCATTTGATCAGGTTGTGTACAACTCTGTTTAGAATGGTATGTCTTGTCAGGTCATAAGCCTGTGACATTGGTAGAACTTTTTGAATCTCACTTGCAAGGCATTTGACACAATCTCTTCAGCTAAGGCCAAGCAGAGAGTGGAATCAGTTTTCTGAATAACTCAAAGCAAGTTAGCTTGGTTGTTGTTTTTACCTTCCACTCAACTTTGGCTATGAAGAGCAAACTATGCCGATGTATACAAGCAGTTGGATGTGGAGCATGGTATTACATTTCAGTGAATCAGTTTAGTTTTGCTGGACTCCATTGTTCAGTCATTGTCCTTTCAGTTTATATGACTGAGCTCATAGACTGTGCAAATGCACTGTGATATTTACATGAGGACCCTCTGTCACACAAAACTCATAGATGAGGCCAAAACAACTGAAGGATTCAGACAGCTCAGTAAAAAAAAAATTCACTTTTTGCTTTTGTGTTCTTGCCAGTCAGAAATCAGGAGCATCCTGATCTATCCCAGTGCTGAAAGCTCTCATTCACAAACCAAAAGTGGGAATATCCTGTGCTCCAGGGTTGACCTCTACAGATTGACATGGTCAATTAATTCAAGTGAGATCCATTCAAAAACTATTTGCAAATACCATTTAATTAAAAGTAAACAAGGAAAGTCTCCATATTTAGGGAGGATCGAGCAAAAATAGCAGAGCAAAAGGCAGCCAAAAGCAGTTGATTTGAGACTGGAACAGCCCTAAATTCTCAACATGTCATGAGTAGTCCCCACTTACCTGAACATGTGTATGACATAATTTTCCAATTATTTTTGGAGCTTCTTTAAAATACAGATTAAAGTCAAAATCTGTCTCCAGCCACTACATATAATTACTTAATTGACTGATTAATAGGTATGCAGTTTTCTGACTGTTAACTAATATGAAAGAATACAGGAATCTTTGCAAGCTTTGTGATTAGTGAGGTGAGGATAGTCCTGTCCCTGCTTGAAGGTAGTCTCAGATTTTGAACCAAGCTCTGGCTGTAGCAGAGTGGGGAGTGCATCTGTGGTGCTGCTGTGGCTGGTGACTGGCAGATCTTCTTCTTGGAATCCCGCCCTCTTCTTAGACTGTGACCTGTGACCTGGGAGGGCCTAATCACTGGAAGATGAGGTCAATGGAGTGGGGATAAGAATGGAAGTAACACCATAGAGTCAATAAGATAGTTTAAGGAATTACTTGGATCATTCCTCCTTTTTCAGTAGGATGTATAAAATATATTTACTTTACTTCATGGTGATTTCTTTCTCAGGTGCTGTTGAACTTGGATCATCCCTATGAAGTCATTAATAATACTGAAAATATTGAATTCCCTCTTCTCAGAGGAAAATATTAGATTCTCTCTTCTCAGAGGTGCTTTTCTCTGAGCATTTATAGTTAACAGTTAAAAACAGGGTGACCTCAATAGGTTTTAGGACACTGTAAATGCATTGAGAACAAAATGTAATCTATGACCTGATTATAAGAATGTGAATTTATCTCCATAAATCATCTAGAACTGGACAAAAATATCTTATATGAAAATGAGATTGTAAATGACCCATTCTTTAATTTTAAAATCTTTTCATTGTCAAAATATTTTAAAAGTAGAAGAAATTCATAAAACAAGGAAGCAACACCAGGTTTGAGTGAATTGGCAAGTGTTCCTTGAGTGAGATGAAGCCAGTGGATTGACCTGGGATATACCTGGGACATCCATCTCCATCATCCAAACCTCCTTCTTCCCTGTATTGTCTTGGAATACTAGTTCTGTGGGAGGTTTCTTCACTAAAACTATTGCATTAAGGATCTGAGGTTGGGGTTGGATCTGCTGCTAATTGGCTTAGTCCTCCAAGTTAGTTGGAAATAGCTGGTGTTTGCCATAGTGGACTCTCTTTCCACTCATACCTCTTCCAATAATTCTGCAATGTGTCTGTCAGAATATGTATTTAAAGTAATGAATTTGGATCATTGATATGTTGGGCATGTGTCATAGCTGTAAAGTATCCTACAAGGGGAAAGTCATCTCTAAGAACAGACATGTTTTATAGCTGCTGCTGATTTACAGGCTGGTAAAGCCACTCTTTAGTTGCCCTTGACGATAAGAAGGAGCAAGAAAGGCAGACTGTGAAATCACCCAGAGAGTGTCCTGATGTCCTCTGCTGTAAGGAAGAATGCAATGACAATGGACACTTCAAGTAAGTATCTTTCAATTTTGTAGTGTGTACTTTATTCTAAAAATAACAGTTTTCTTGGTATCTGACAGGCATGGGATTCTTAGAGAGGTCAGATGGGCTGGGGGAAGGACATAAAGATGGACATGGGAGATAGAAGAGGTAAAGAACCAGAGAAGGGCCAACAAAAACAACACCAAAAATCACACTTGTGGAAAATGCAGAAGTAAATGATTAAGAAAATTTAACATAAAATACTTTAATATTAAAATGCCAGTGAAGAAGCAGAAAGAAGACGGTGCTATATGTTGAATTGCTTGATAATTGTGACTTTCAGCAGGTAGAAACAGCATGTTTATTTGAGAGAAAGGCAAAGGAAGAGAATTGGCAGCTGGAAGTCAGCAGACTAGAAGGGATGAGCACAGCACAAGGAGCTAGAGTAAGGGGAGAATGTTCATGAATTAACAGAGGACATAAGTTATCAACCCTCTACTCTCCACTCAAGTTCCTTACTTGGAGAGTGGCCAGTGTTGGTGGTAACAATCCTACAACAGAAGAATTACTAAATATAAAGAGAAAAACTGTGAGAATCCTGGAACCTAAGTCTTCAATGAAAAGGAGAATCATCAATATTTATTGATCACCTATTGTATAAGCAACCAATTCATATTGATCAACCAATGTTATTTATTACATAATATGTGCTATTTTCTTAGTCTCAATTGTGTTAATTTCTGCTCTAGTCTTTATAATTTCCTTCCATCTTTGAGCTTTGGGCTTGACTTACTCTTCTTTTCTAGATGTTTGAGGTGTAGTATCAGGTTGTTTATTTGTGTTTATTCTCTTTTCCTGATGTGGAAATTCATCATAATAAATTTTCCTCTGAGAACTCCTTTCATGGCATCCCATAAGTTCTGGTAAGTTATATTTGCATTTTTGTTTGCTTGTAGATATTGTTTAATTTCTTGTATAATTTCCTCTGTGACCCATTGATTATTTAGGAGTGTATTACTTAATTTCCATGTGTTTATGGAATTTTTGCAGTTTCTTTTGTCATTAACTTCCAGTTTTATGGCACTATGATCAGATAATATTCATGGGATAATTTTGATTCTTTTGCAATTTCTTAAGCATATTCTGTGGGCTAGTGTATGGTCTCTTAGAGAATGACCCATGTGCAGCTGAGAAGAATGTATATTCTGATGTTGTTGGGTGGAATACTCTGTAAACATCTATTAAGTCCATTTGTTCACATATTTGATTACATTTTCTTATTTCTTTGTTGATTTTTTTATCTAGTTGATACATCTCTTTTTGACAGTCAAGTATTAAGGTCCCGTTACAATTGTGTTATTATGTATTTGATTTTTCATGTCTATTAATATTTGTCTTATATAGTTGGGCACTCCCATATTTGGTGCAAATATATTTATTATTGGTATATCTTTTGAATTTTTCCTCTATCACATATGTAGTGACCTTATTTATCCCTTTTGACCATTTTTGGTTTGAAGTTCACATTGTCTGTAAACAGAATAGCTACCTCTGCTTTATTGGGGGTTCCTGTTGCGTGGAATTTTGTTTTGTACTCATTGACCTTCAGTCTATGATTTTCTTTTTTAGTTAAATATGTTTCTTGTATACAGCATATGGTTGGATGTTGTTTCTTGATCTATTCTGCTGATTTGTTTCTTTTAATTGGTGAATTGAGACCATTTACATTAATGATTATAACTGATATATATTGGCTTATTTTTCTCATGTTATCTTTCTGCTGTTTTATCTTTATGTTTTCTAATATTGGTTCTTTGCCTTTGCCTTCAGTTTATTGGTTTGCCTTCCTTGGTTCTTCTTTCAAAGAACCAGCTCTTTGATTTGTTGATTCTTTGTATTGTTTTCTTAGTCTCAATTGCATTAATTTCTGCTCTGATCTTTACAATTTCCTCCCTTCTTTTGGATTTGGGTTGGGCTTGCTCTTCTTTTTCTAGATGTTTCAGGTGTAATATCAGATTGTTTATTTATGTTCATTTCATTTTCCGGATATGCGAATTCACCACAATAAATTTCCCTCTGAGGACTGCTTCATTGCATCCCACAGATTCTGGTAAGTTATATTTGTGCTTTCATTTGCTTGTAGATATTGTTTAATTTCTCCTTTAATTTCCTCTGTGACCCACTGATTGTTCAGGAGTGTGCTATTTAATTTCCATGTGTTTATGGAGTTTTTGCAATTTCTTTTGTTGTTAATTTCCAGTTTGATGGCACTGTGATCAGATAGTACACATGGGATAATTTTGATTCCTTTGCATTTACTTAAGCATGTTCTACGGGCTAGTATATGGTCTATTCTAGAGAATGTACCATGTGAAGCTGAGAAGAATGTATACTCTGATGTTGCCGGGTGGAAAACTCTGTAGACATCTACCAGGTCCATTTGTTCACAGGTTTGATTGAATTCTGTTATTTCTTTGCTGATTTTCTGTCTAGTTGATCTGTCTCTTTGTGTTGAGGGTGTGTTAAGGTCTCCCACTGTAATTGTGTTATTGCTTATTTGATTTTTTATTTCTATTAATATTTGTTTTATATAGTTGGATGCTCCCATATTTGGCGCATATATATTTAAGATTGTTATTTCTTCCTTTTGGAGTTTTCCCCTAACCAGTATGTAGTGACCTTCTTTATCTCTTTTGACCATTCTTGGTTTGAAGTTCACATTGTCTGTGAACAGAATAGCTACCCCTGCTTTTTTTGGGTTCCTGTTGCATGGAGTATTGTTTTCCATCCTTTGACTTTCAGTCTATGAATTTCCTTTTGGGTTAGATGGGTTCTTATAGACAGCATATGGTTTGATGTTGTTTCTTGATCCATTCTGTCAGTCTGTTTCTTTTAATTGGTGAATTGAGGCCATTTACATTAATGGTTATAGCTGATATATACTGGCTTGTTTTAGTCATGTTTTCTTTCTGTGGTGGTTTCTTTACCTTTTCCCTTTACTTAATTGTTTGCCATGCCTGGTGTTCTTCTTCTGTTGATCTTCTTGATGTCATAGCTATTTTCATGTCTATCTAGAGTATCTTTCAATATTCTTTGCAGGGTTGGTTTGGTGGTCATGAAGTTCTTCAGCTGTTCTTTGTCATGGAAGTATCTTATTTCTCCATCAATTTTGAAGGATAGTTTTGCAGGGTACATCAGTCTGGGTTGGAAGTTGTTTTCCTTTAGGACTTGAAATACTTCACTCCATGCTCTTCTTGATTTCATTGTTTGTGTTGCAAAGTCTGCTATGATTCTGATGGGCTTTCCTTTATAGGTGATTTGCTTCTTTTCTCTGACAGCTTTTAATATTCTGTCCTTATGTTGAATTTCTGGGATGCTGATTATTATAAGTCTGTGTGTTGTTTTATTTTGGTTATGGCTAATTGGAGTGCCGTATGCTTCATTTATCTGTATGTCAGTTTCCTTTCCCATGTTTGGCAAATTTTCAGCTATTACTTATTTAAATAGTGTTTTTATACCATTTATGTTTTCTCCTTCTTTTTCATTTACACCCATCAGTCTTACATTGTTTTTCATTGCATCATCTTGCAATTGCCAAATTGCTATTTCCTGATTCCTTGCTATTTTTAAAAGACTTTTCCTTTCTTGCTCATTAGCTGCAATCATGTCTTTGAGGTCTGAAAGTCTATTTTCACATTCATTGAGGAGGCTTTGCCAGCTTTCAATGGCATTCTTGCTGTCCTGAATATCTCTTTGAATCTGTTTCTTGCATTCTAATTCTTTCTTGTATTGTTCACTCAAGGTTTCCATTCTTTTGCAGAGCTCCTCTATTCTTCCAACCATACCTTCTTTAGATGTGTTTATTATTTCTTTCATTATGTTTAGCATTTCTTGTTTTTCCTAGGGAATCATTTCTAATCTCAGTTCCTTTATAGTTTCATGGAGTTGTTTCTTCACTTCAGTTGCTATCATTTCAGAAGTTTGAGGTGCGTGGCTTATACTTTCTTCTATGTCCATGTCTCTTTGGCTTGTTTGGGATAGACTGGAGGTGTATGACTGCATTTTGCTTTTTCATTTTGTCATTTTCCTGTATTCCCCTGTAGCAGGTGAATCCAACATGCACAGTTAAGAGGCTCCAAGGCTAGGTGAAATTCAGAGTGCATGCCTTCAGCTCCAGCCAAGACTACCACTGTGGCTGCTCTGTTGCTGGGCAGTGGCTGGGCAGAGCCCAGGCAGGACCCCAGGGATGCTCCAAACATCCCAGGCTGATGGTGGAATTGGTGCAGGTCCCTAAGTGGCTGTTCATGAGATCCCAAGCTGCACAGCCAGGTGAAATTTGCTGTGCACATCTTCGGTTCACACCAGGCCCAGACCTGTGGCTCCTACGCTGCTCCATGGTGCCTGGGCGGTGCCCAGGCAGGACCCCAGGGACATTAGGAACATCGGGGGTTAAGGGTGGAATTGGCCCAGGTCCCAACCAGTCTGCTCATGAGGTCCCAAGCTGCACAGCTAGGTGAAATTCGCTTTGCGCACCTTCAGCTCGCACCAGACCCAGAGCTGCAGCTACTACGCTGCTCCAGGGTGGCTGGGAGGAGCCCAGGTAGGACTCCAGGGATGCTCCAAACATCCCGGGCTGATGGAGGAATTGGTGCAAGTCCCTAACTGGCTGTTTGCAAGGTCCCAAGGCCAGGTGAAATTCCCTTATGTTGAATTTCTAGGATGTTGATTATGATATCTGGGTGTAAATTTATTTTGGTTATGGCTAATTGGAGTTCTATATGGTTCATTTATCTCTTTTTCAGTTTCTTTTCCCATTTTTGGGAAATTTTCTGCTGTTACTTCTAAAAATAACCTTTTTATATCATTTGTGTTGTCAACTATTTCTTTGACACCTATCATGCTTATCTTGTTTTTCTTTGCATTATCTTGCAACTATTGAATTGTTATTTCCTGATTCCTTGTTATTTTTAAAAGATCTTTTGCTTCCTGTTAACTAGCTGTAACCTTTTCTTTGAGGTTTGAAAGTCTACCTTTACATTTGTTCAGACAGTTTAGCCAGCTTCCAGTGGAATTTTTGATTTCCTGTATATCTCTTTGAATCTGTTTCATGCATTCTAAGTCTTTCTTATATTGTTCATTCAAATTTCCCATTATTTTTCAGTGCTCCTCTATTTTTTTTAACTATGTCTTCTTTTGATGTGTTCAGCATTTCTTTCATTACATTTATCATTTATTGTTTTCCTGGGGAGATTATTTCTAAACTGATTCCCTTTACAGCTTCATGGAGTTGTTTCTTTACTTTAGTTGCTATCATTTCAGAAATTTCAAGTGTGTGACTTAAACTTTCTTCTATGTCCCTGTGTCCTAGACTTATTTGGGATGGGTTCAAGGTTTGGAATTGCATTTTGCTCTTTCTTTTTGTCATTTTCCCATATTCCTCTGGGGCAGCAGAATGCAAAGTCCCAGTTGCTTCCTGGGTTAATGGTGGCTGCCCATACTGAGGAGGTCTCCCCAGTTGAGTGGGGGTCATTAGGCAGGTCTTACCAGGTCCTGTGCTGCTCTTAGCGTCTCCCTAAATTGGTGGAGTATGCTGCTTATGCCTTCAGCAGGCACCATGCAACTCACCAAGGCTTCCTGGGTAGATGGAATACATTGAGCAGCCATCATATACAAATATAAGAGCTTCAATATATGAGATGTTTCCAATTTAATTACAGATTATCAAAGTTTCTTTACAGTTGGTTTACCATTTACAAATTTTGTCAGTAGTAAGTGAAAGATTTAAATTCTTTTTCTATCACATGGTAATCAAAAATTTATACTGACAGTCTCAAAAATATTTCTGACAATCTTAGCAATATGAAACCATTGTTACTTTAGTATTTATTTTTCTGATTGTTAGTGATGTAAAGTATTTTATTCACATATGTACAAGTCATTTCCTTTCTTACTTATGCTAATTCCTTCTTAATACCATTTGACAATTTTTCCTGTGGAGCATTTATCTTTTTTGCTCATAGTTCTTTATATATCCTGGATGTTTTTTCTTTGTCAAAGTTTCTTTTTGTATCTATGGTTTGAATTTTATTTTTGTTTATAGCATCATTTGAATTACAAGAATTTTTAAAATAATATAATCAAATTTGTCATTATTTTCCTGTATAAGTGAGATTTATTCACATCTTTTTTAATTTTTTTTTTTTTTTTGCGGCACCAGGGATTGAACTCTTGACCTTGCACTTGCTGGGCAGGCGCTTAGACTGCTGAGCTAGATCCCCAGCCCTTATTCACATCTTTTTTAAGAGATCCATTCCTCCTATGTCTTACAAATTTTCATCAAAGTATTGTTTTTTAATAATAGGAAACATCTCCTTTGAAACTTTCCAATTGCATATCTGGAGGTGAAAATGCAAAAAAATATATATATATAACCTTGGAACATCTTCCTCCTGAAAACAAGAAAACTATCAAAGTATAATGAGACTTGCCAAAAGGATACAGGAGCAACAAAAAATTTAGTGAAGGCATTAGACTCTCTTTTCCCCCATAAATATGTTGTCATCAATAATTCATGAAAAATCTTCTTTTACTAGAACAGAAAGTATTGAAAGTTTCTTGAAACCTAGGAATATAGAAAACCAGAATCATTGAAGCTGGTCAAGAGAGTGAGGAAATCTTTTCCTCAGAAATATTGCCCTGGCAGAGTGCTATACCATCAGTAAGAAATCTGGCTCCCAGGTTCACCCATGGAAAGATGTACTGGTACTGCATCCAGGACCTAACTTTATCAAGGTCTCCCCAAAAAACTGGACACTGTCTTGTCAGTCATAGAGTTTTGAGAGGGAAGGCATAGACCAACCATTTATGGAAGAATATAGTAGAGACTTAGAGTTGCAGACATCGTTTATTTTTCCTTCTGCTTAGCATAGGCACAGCAGATAGAAAAAATTCTCAGCTTGCAGCTTCTCCTGAGGGAAAGAAAGAACTGAACCATGAATTTCACATCCAGCTTCTCTGAAACTATCCAAAGAATATTTATTTGTCTTATTTTCTCTAGATACTTGATGGATCCATTGCAGTCTAACCATTTTCAAAAGAAGGGAAACAGTAATTTGAGCTGGTAGACACCATAGCTCTTAGCCTCTTTGCCTGGCTCACTGTCGATGTTCCTCTTGTTGGGCTCATTGATAGGCTTCTTTCATATGGGACCAGTTTGTAAAGATTGAAAGATGTGACTTCTTTGTCTAATCTGTAGAAACCAACATAGCCAAAGAAAATGAATAACTAAGCAAAGATATTCCAAACAAAAATAAACTTCCAGTCTTTAATGAAGTTATACAATTTACCTGACAGAGAATTTAACATGAATATAATAAAGATGCTCACTGAAATTAAGAAAATAATTCATGAACAAAGTAATAATTTTGACAGAGACTAAAAAAAATTAAAAAGGTAACAAATAGACATGGAGCCAAAGAACTGAACTTAAATATTCACTATTGCATTTCAAAACAAGGTAGATGAAACAGAAGGCAGGATTAGTAAAATCAAAGGTAGATCAAAGGAAATAGTTCAGTCAGATAAATAAAATTTTAAAAAAGTGAAAAAGGGAGAAGAAAGCTTTAGGGGACATCATCAAGCAGATCAATATATGCACTTTGGGAATTCCAGAAGAAGACATAATAAAAGAAAAAAATGCTGTTTAAAGAAATAATGTCTGCAAACTTCCTGCACTTCATTAAATGAAACTGCACTTCATTAACTGAAAGTGCATATCGATTCTTTTTTTTCCAAGATAGATTGTGTCAGGTTGTAAAGTAGGTCTTAACAAAATTAAAAAGGTCTTAAATTGTCCAATGGATCTATCACTACAAAGCAATCAAAATACATATCAATAGCAGAAAGAAAAACAGAAAATTCACAAACATGTAGACATTAAATGATACACTCTTGAACAACTTTTGAATCAAAGAGGAAATCAAAATAAAACTTAGAGAACAGTTAAAGATAAATGACAAAGAGAATACAACATGACAAATCTTATGAGATGTAGAAGTTTATGGTGATTAATGACATTAACAAAGGAGAAAGATCTCAAATAAATAAACAAACATTACACCTCAAGAAACTACAAAGGGACAATCTAAGCCCAAATTTAACAGAAAGAATTAAATAACAAAGATTGGGACAGAAACAGAATAAAAAATAAAAAACAATGGGAAAAATCTGTGAAACCAAAAATTGAGTTTTGAAAACTAAGTAAACTGGATAAACACTTAAAATCTAAGAAAAAGGAGAAATGGTCCAAATAAATAAAATCAAAACAAAAGGAAAAATGTTATAACTTATAATCAATAGCACAAAAATAAAAATGATTATCATAGAATATTATAAATTACCATAAACAAGAAAATTGAGTAGACTAGAAAAATAGATAAACATGTAGAAACCTATAAACTATCAAGACTTAATAATGAAAAAGTAGAAAGTAATAGAGATTAAGAATGAATAAAGAGATTGAATCAGTAGTCAAAAAATCTCACAACAAAAAAAAAATCCCAGATTTTAGTAACTACGTAGAAAAACTCTACCAAACATTTAAAGAAGAATTAATACCTATCTTTCTAAAATTCCCTCAAAAAATTGAAGAACAGTCATGCCCAAACTAACTTTACGAGGCCAGAATTGTTTTCACACCAAAACTAGACAAGCATCACCTTCATTCTCTCTTTACTGTGAGTGCCATAGTGTTTTCTGGCAGAGGAAAAAACTTGTCTTCTGCAAAGATTGCAATTTCACAGCTATGCCATGTATTTCTCCTATTTGATGTATGGAAATATTTAGCTTTTTCTCCCTTGCAGTGCTCCAAATTACAGAATACTTCCTAGAAGCTGCAGAATTAAAGCTCTAAACTGACACATCTATATTGTATTTTCTGTGTTAGAGAATGGAGTAGGTATACCTTAATTCCTAACTCTCTGGTAAAATTTTTTTGTAAATGTCAAAAGATAGTTAACCAAGGCTACTAGTCTGAAATTTTCAAACAATTTTCCATAACTGTGTAACTTCAGTGAGCTTGTGGTCTACAGGCAAGGGTTTGACCAAATATATTTCTTTTTTGGGGGGAAGATACAGGGAATCGAACTCAGGATCTTGCGCTTGCCAGATAAGCACTTGCCAGACAAACGTTGTGACACTGAGCTATATCCCTGTCCCTGACCAAATATATTTCTAGTCCTTTAAATGGATTACAAGTTTTCCATATACAATACCTGTTTCATCACTTCCTTTAATAATGTATGCCATATTTTAGATATTATTTAGTTGCTATTACAAGTTAACACTTCCATATGCCAGGTATTCCTGTATTCTGCATCAGTTAAGAATACCAATGGCTTGGCTTTAACCAGGTGAAAATTTATTTATTGTGTTAAACAAAGTCATTGAAGGCAGATAGAGAAATGCAGGCAAGGTGGATTTCCCAAATCATTAGAGAACCAAACAACTAACCTTTTTCCAGCTTATGAATTACTCATCTTCAAAGTTTAAGATCAAGACTAAAATATTAGTCATTGTGTGCCAGTTCCAGGAAATGAGCGCTATCCCAGTGAGCAGGTCAAATAGGCCAGTAATGAAACCCAGAGGCATCAAAACCTAAATAGTAACTTTGTGAAATGTCTTTAGCTATGGGTAGTCCTAAACTTAATATAAGTAAGTACTCAAAACCTTGCTACATTTTTATAATAATGGTATACCCAAAGAACCTTGAATTGGCCTACAAAACCTGTGTTAACACTGCACCAATACTATGCTTCTAAATTTTCATTACCAAAAGTGGTGTGAATAGTCCCAAGAAGGACATATACATTCTAAGACCAACTTGAGATATACCAGCTTAGACTGTGTATAAGTACCAGCCAGGCTCTGGATCCTTGAATAACACTGGACAATGGGTGAGCACATTCTTATAGCCCAGCACCAGCAATATTCTTCAACCAAATTATATTCTCCACTTCCAGATCAAGAGTGCATACTATTTATAAACAACAGAGTTAGTTTGGTCATTGCTGTGGACCAATGACTGCTGGATTTTCTACCTTTCTGTTTTCAGAGTGGAAGATTTAAATGCCATCACCATATTGCTTTTCTCATGATGTGCTGAAAATATCTTTAAATATGTGAGTTAGTAGATTACAAGCAGCAGCCAATGGAGCCAATTGTGGACCCTAGATTTGAACACAGAGGCAGCTAACAGTTAAAACCTTTTGCTTCTTTGGAGATTGGTGTGAATATGTTTTTTTTTTTATAATAACTCTTTCCACAAATATTTATGTAGTCAAAGTAGTGGATGATGGCAGAGAACTCTTTCTGTTCTCCCCTACTTTCTTAATAATAATACCTCAGATTGCTGACAGAACTTTCATTGCCCTTTATTAACTGATTTTAAATATGAACACATTTTTAAATTCTAGCCAATGCTACATGAGGGAGCCTATTTTAAAAAACCTTTCAGATGTTTCTGACACATAACTTTGCCCCTCTTTTAAAAAATTCCTTCTACCTTCTTGACACTAAGAGCTCAAATTATGGTTGGAGTCTTTACCTATGTGTTTTATCTTTGAGACTAGGATCTCATTCTAAGAAAGGTGGACCTATGAGTTAGAAAGACCAAGAGTTCCTATGGATTCTGTGATTTTTCTTCAGTAGCCTGAGGGTGCTTATTTTCATAAAAGAAACAGATCTCTAGAATGTTTCAGTAACTATAATGTTTAGCCATCTTTTTCCTTGCAGTCAACCTAATCCTAATTCATATACTTTTTAGAAAGCGCCTATGCTTGATAGGAGGTGGGTGGTGGGAATGATGTGTGGTGGGAATGGAGGAGACAGAAAGAGTTAGACTATGGAATAATTTAATTTGCACCTGAGTCTCATATTTTTAAAATTAAATCCAGACACTCCAAAGCAGAAACATACAAACATATCCTCTTTTGTGTGACGAAGTTGTCTGAAATGGATTCAGTGCTCCGGGGCATGGCAGGCCAATTGCTTCACAGAAACTTTGCCTGGCAAAATGGGTAATGCCATGACATGGCAGTTAGGACTGCTTACTCCAGAGCAGTGCTCCTTCAGCCTGTGGGGCCTTGGAGTGGACTGGAAGTCATTTTCTCCAGATGGTGCCTTCTGTTTCAAAGGCACATTTTGAAGCCTCAGCAATTGATCAAAAAGACTACTGAATATTGTTCTCTGTGTGTGATAACTTCAATGGGGTTTAGAGTTGCAGGAAGTGGATCTGTTGACTTCTGAAGTTAGTCTTACAAGCAGTGGTCCTTCTGAGGCTAGCTCTGTCTCTCTCTTTTTAATTGCTACCTCCTTCCTCTGTCCCTCTTTACCTCCCTTCACCACACACACACACACACACACACACACACACACACACACAGAGTTTTCTCCCAATTTTAATTTTTTGCCTTCTGACTCCAGCTTTCTTGCCTTCTGACTCCATTCCTTTGACAATAAATGATCAGAACTCACAAACCCAGCTCCTTCTCATCCCTGGGAAAAGATGGGAAAATATTAAAAATGAATGCTTCTTTGCTAAATATTTAAAGGGGATAAAGTACCAAAAGCGTAAAAACGGGTAACATGAGTTTGGCTAGGGCAGTTGTCTAAATTACATAGGTTTTTGACAAACTTCAAATTAACCTGAACTTCAGCATTTTTGATGAGCCCTTTAAGACAAGGTGAGGTCAATTTTTGTATTGTCAATATAATATCTTTAGATTATTTTAAAAACTTTTCTGTGTTTTCTTTTCATCCCAACTCAAACCCCTATTCTCTAATCTCATTGTTCATGACCTTAATGGGAAAAGTAATCAGAATGGAATTCAAATGAGAAAATACAGAGTTTTCTATGTTTCACATATTTAGTGTCAACTGTGCCATGAGAGCTTCCTAAGATTCTCTAGCATTACCTCTTTTGGTCAAATTCCTTCCCTTCTGCTATGGTGATTTTACAAAATCAAGGCAATAACTTATTCTAAATCCCTCCACTGTTTCAAAGGGTCAATAAGCTCTACAAAACCCTAAACCTTACTGCCTTCCCCAAACAAACCTCCACCCCACAACTCTACCAAAAATGTTTGAGATCCAACCACATTGTCTTACTTCTAAAATATTACAAGCTCTTTCCTTTCTCCTTTCTGTAAAATATGTAGAATAATTAACTAGCATACCCAAAATCACACAGCTTAGAAAATTCAAGAAATGATTGTGGATCATACATACTTTTCTACTGGGTTATCTATTCTATTAAATTAAGATGGTTACATAGTTGTTTACAGATGTGTAGGCTCTTTGTCATTTTTGGGATTGTGAACAATGCTTCAAATAACCCCAGTGTCAGTTATTTAATACCTACATGATTATTTCCTTGGAATGAATACCAATTCATGTGATTACCCAATCTAAAGTGTTATCTTTTGGTGCAAACTTTCTGGTAAGTAATTTTGTATATTTTTCAATCATTTTAAATTTGATGGTAGAATACAGAATTGCATGATTTATTTGTATTTTTTGGATACTAATAAATTAACTTTTTATTTCCATATGGTTCATCTATTTATATTTTGAGCCAATTTTCCCCAGCAATATCACTGCCTTTTGACCAATGACTAGAAAACTCTTTACATATTAAGACTGTTTATTTTATATCTGGAATAAACATCAGTACTATGCTTATGCCAGCTTGTTTCTTGTCTTTTATTTTTTGAAGATTGTATTATTTTAATCTCATTCTTGAGTGAGCTAAGATCTATCTAGACTTAGTGACCATCAACAGCCAGGTTGCTTATAATGGTCTTGTTTCTTTTTAATAGCTAAGCTCATCTCACAGTCCTGCAGCACGAGCCCACATTGGTGTATGTGAATGCTTTTACTAGATCAAACCTCCTCTAACAAGGTGATGCCATGTGTCACACTGTCTAGTTTTCCAATATGTAAACTCATTTTTTTAATGAAATAAAATATATTTCACTACTAATCATGCTTTCTGTGAAGCTTTTCTCATATCTGTGTGCTAAACTTTTGTCTTTGGTGAATTGTTATCTTTTTAATTGTCTAAAGATACTTTAGTACTTACTGTGCTAGACATTGCTCAATAAGCGAAACAAAAATAATTGTTTCCATGTAATTACATCCTGGCAGGTTCTATTATTATTGACAATAAAATGAACTTTATAAAAAAACTTTATAGAAAGTCGTAAAAATTAAAGTACAATAAAAGAGCTAGGAAAAAAGTAATATGGGTATGAATTGAAATGTTAATAAGGTTAGCTACGGGAATAGGAAAAGACTTGAAGAAGAGAGAGACAGTTCATACAAATATATGAGAAGGAAGTTCCGAGTAAAAGAAACTACAAATGCTCTCAGGTAGGAATATACCTAGTGTTTTTTGATGAACAATAAGGACTTGGGTGTACTCAGAAAATGTGTAAGAGGGAGATAAGAGATGTGATGAGAAACGTAATATACCGTCAGTTTGTGGGGTCTTGTTGGTCATAGTAAGGGATGTGCTTTGTGTCTAGATGAAATGAGAAATCACTGCAGGTTGTAGAAAAGAATGACACCTTCTAATTCTATTTTAATAGGCTTTCTCAGTTTCTCTCGTTGAAAATACACTATAGAGGGTGCACATGTTAAAATAGGGAATTTAGAAGGCTTATGTAGTAATCCCATTGGGAGATGATGTTGCGTGGAGCTATAGGACTTGGTGAAGGTCATAAAAGTTGTCAGGGCTCTGGATGTGCATTGAAGGAAGAGCCAACAGCATTTCTTGTTGTATTGGATGTAGAGTGTGAGAGACAAAACAAAATATCCTTCCAAGATAGCAGTTCTTATGCTCAGTCCCCTCGGTCCCTGCTCTCATTCTTCTTTCTTTTTATTTTTTGACAACTACTCTCTGGACAAGAGTAGAAAGTTGGGACAGGAGGTTATCTCAGAGGCCAGTACCATGAACTCAAAGCAAAGTATTTTCCCCTTCTGGATGGTGTATTGCCTAGACCTCTGAATCCAAACACTAAAAGGGAAGGCTTGCTTTGCCACAGTGGCTTTCATTTCAAGAGAAAGCATAGTAACAGAATGAAGCAAACTCTTCTTGGTGCCTCCTCAATCCATTCCCAGTGGTCATGCAGTCTGATGGGTTGTCTTGAATTTCATTAAAGTTTGCATCAGTGTGTGAGTTGCATTGTCTTCAGGTGAGCATGTGAATTGTAGTGGTTGACTGTTAGAGTTCTTTTTGCTTTTTTTTCAGATTTATCATATTTTCTTATGAAGTAGAACATTTAATTTAATCTTGTTAGTAAACTGCCTAGATTCAAGTAAAATTCAAAAGAGTATCTAGCAGATGATCCGAAAACTATTGGTTCACCTTGGGCATTTGCTGCACATGGTCCTCTTTTTCTAAATTCCCAATTAATATGGGTACTGATTTATTGCAGCAATGTCTTTATGAAAACAGGTTTTTAATAACAAACCTCTTTCTATGTCTTAGGAATGGTTAAAAAATCATATGCCTTAACTTTTCTATTAAAAAATAATTTTAAATTTGCAGAAAAGTTGCAAATGTAGTATTGAGGATTCCTATATATCTTTCACACAGTGCCTCCCCTTTGTAGATACCTTTTATTACCATAGTTTATTAATTGTGCTGGCCAACTTTTTGTTACTCTATAAAAATAATTTGAAATAACTTTTACAAAGGAAAGGTTCACTTTGACTCATGGTTTGGGAGGTTTTGGTCCATCACTAATTGGTCCCATTGCTTGGAGGTTGCAGCTCACCATAGTACACCAACATCACTATTATGGTAGAAAACCATGTGGAACACTGCTCACCTCATCGTTGGGATGAATGAGTTAGAAGAAGAGAAAGGAGCCCAAGTCCCAGTATTCTTTCCTAGGGCACTCTCCTCACAACTGACGGACCTCATGCTAGACTCCATTTCTTAAAGATGTCGCTCACCACCTCCCAATAGTTCCATAGGCTGGGAAATTTTAATGGCTATGACTTTGGGGCACTTGTATTCATTTCATGACTCTTGTCAAAACTAAGAATTGTGATGCTGCTTTGTCACATTCTGTCTGTATATTGCTGTCAACTACATACCAGACTTCACTTAGGTTTCACTGGTTTTTCCACTCGTGTCCTTTTCTTTCCCAGTGTCTCATCCCAGCTACTTCACTGCATTCAAATCTCATCTCTTCTGGCTTTTTTCAGATCAATGAGAGCCTCTGAATCCTTCTTCATTTTCTGAGACATTGAAGTTTTAAGGGACAATAGGCATTTTGTAGCATGTTTCTCAATATAGGTTTACCTAATGTTGTTTTCGTGCTTAGGGTAGGGTTATGGATTTTGTAAAAGAATATCACAAAAGAGAAGTATCTTCTCACCAATATCATATCAGACATCAGTGTATCTTATTAAAATAATGCTACTAACTGATTTTTTGGCAAAGGTCAAGTTTGCCAGGTTTCTCCTTTTACCATCAAGATTTCTCCCCTTGCGGGGACCACAGCTTAGTGGCAGATCACTAGCTAGCTCATCATGTGCAAGGTTCTAGGTTCCATCCCTGGCTTCGTAAAAATGTTCTCCCTTTCTAATCACTAAGTGTATCCCACACTCAAAACAGTGCATGGGGAAAAAAGGAGGCCATTTTTCTTTTCTTTTCTTTTTTCTTTAAAACTGGGAAACAGTTTTTTATTCTTGGAAAAGTTTAAAACACTCAGAGGAGAAAATAATGTCCAACCCCTTTCCCACATTTTTGTTTTCCTATTTTAACCACAAAGGAGACTTCGTTAACCTTTACTTCCCTTTCCTCTTCCATCAGGACTTAGCGCAGTTTAATCTTACGAAGAATTTCTCAACTATCTCCACCCCTATTTTTTCCATATGCCCCCAAGAAACTGCTTAAATGAATCTGTATTGAAATAATTTCCACCTTTCTTATTTGACTATGTAAAAAGTACAGACTAAATCCTGGTTAAATGAATAAAGAGATGAATACCTTTCATGAGTTTCTCCTTTCCCTCCTCTCCTGGAGGGAAGGCAGCAGATTTAATGTCTCCCTTTCCTGCTCACAGTACCTGAGGTTGTAACTAACACTCAGTAAATGCTTTTTATCAAGCTGAATCTGATCAGTGATGGAAGAGCTTCTAAATAATCCACAATTCTCTCATCAAACTGTCAGACCCAATAAGTGCCAATAAAATTTGGAATAGGAATTCAGTTCCATGGCTGAGTCCCAGTGACATTTTCTCACAAAGATTCATAATAATAATCATCACTGGAAGCTTTAGCAATTCATTTCCCTATTGTTCTTTGTAGCAAGGCTGTAAGCTTTGAGTTTTGCTTTGTTTTTTCAAAAACAAAGAATAATGCCCAGTGACTTTTGAGAAAAGCACAGAGTTAATGAAATAGTACCAAGAGGGATAGAAGAAAGAAACTACAAAGGAAAAATTAAATTCTGTCCTTCTTTAGCTTTGAGGGTGCCAATTTTTGTATTTTAACAAGCATAAACCATCATTTGTCATGTCTAGAGAGGGACAAGCTCATAGAAGAGGGATCACAAAGTAAACCTTGTGGTAAAATGAATACCTCCCTCACTCCACCCTTTTCTCTCTTAAAAAGAAATCTATGATCCTTGTGGAAATATCAGAGTATGTATATAAGAAAAGAAGGGGAAATGTTCATAATTCTGGACAAATGAGAAAATGTATACTGTTGTAGATTTGGGTGGTCTCTTTTGTGCTCATCTACAATGGGAAACAAATTGCTTTAACAAGAAGGAGAACTTTTTCAGGAGCTTAAAAAGGGAGGTTGAGAGTTGTTCATGAAATTTACTACCAAATAGTGGTATTTAACTCAGGTAATATGATTTCTTTGCTCAGAATGACACTATATCAGGAGATAAGTGCGACCATGCCTGCAAGAGAATTCAGAAGAAAGTAGACATTGGGGGCTTACGTGACTATCTCAGAAGAGAAGGGTCAGCATCCTCTCCTGTTTTTGTCCTGTGTACCTAGTTCACATTTGTGGAAATAAAACTTGAACATCACTGGGAAAGTGAAGCTGAGTTTCTCCTTGGAGATTAGTGATATGGACAATGATGTCCTTATTATTATTGGTCTAAGAAAAGAATCATGGTGTAGTGGAAAGGTCAGAAAACCATACTCATGAGGCAAATCCAACATTTTTGAAAATAAATTGTATTGAAATTCAACATGGTGATTCCTTTGCATATTGTCTATGATTGCTTTTGCACCACAATGTCAGATTTGAGTCTTTTCAACAGTGGCTTGCAAAGACTAAAATACTTGATTAATTGTTCATGGATCCTAATTGAACTGAGATGGGAAAATGAACTTGAGGTTCACAGGCCCATGTTTTGGTTCAGGTGTACTGTCATAAGTTTTTGTAACTTCAAATAAATCCCTATGTTGGTTACATTTCTCTCATTGCTGAGACAAAATACCCAACACTGAAAGTTAAGGAAGGAAAGGTTTACTTAGTTCAAAGTTTGTAGCGGCTTCAGTTCATACTCAGCTGGCTCCAAGGCAGAGTGGTATGGCAGAGGGCAACATTTCATGGTGGCAAAAGATAGCAAAAGAACAAGAGCAAAAACGGAAGAGCATGAGAGCAGACTCTTTCTGTGACTTATATTGTATGTGGCTACTCACACTTGGGTGGGTGTAACACTCACACCCTTAATCCCAGCATTGGACCATGAATCAATCACAAATTCTAGAAGCCTGCCCCCATGACTGAGGCTTTGGGGGGACATCCAGTCACAAACCATAACAATCCCCTTCATTTTGTCTTACTCTCTTCACTTACAAAGAAGGATATTTCTGATTTCTCTTACAACTGTCACTCAAAAGTCCAATGGAAATAACCCCAGCAGGTAGGCCCTGTGAGATCCACAGGTGAAAGTAACAACCAGTGAAAAATAGGAGTAATACACAGAGGAGGATCTTTTTCCATTCTTTCCCTGACACCTCTTTTTTGGTGTTAAATTCAACCGGCTATAAATAACACAGAACTTGAAACTAACACTTAAATCTTATTTAACTAAAGTTAAGCCTATTTACATATTGTCTTGGTTACTTTTTCTCGTTGCTGGGGCAAAACACCTGACACCCAAAGTGAAGCAAGGAAAGGTTTATTTAGCTTACAGTTTCTGGAGATTTCAGTCCATAATCAACTGGCTCCAAGACAGGGTGGCATGGCACAGGGGCAATACTTCAAGGCAGCAGCCAGAGCAAAAGAGAGCAAGCAAGCCTCTTCTCCTCCCTTATATTGTACACAGGCCACCCTCTCCCCACTTCAGGGTGGGTGTAACACCCCCCTTTGGTAGGAGTCTTAACACTCACAAAATGTCCTTGCCCTCCTTTGTACAGGATAAGGATATTTACAAAGTAAGAACCCTGGCTCCCTGCTGTGTCTCTGGGTTAAACTTCTAAACTGTTCAAGTTAACATAATGAATGTATCAACCATAACAATCCACCCCTTGTCAACTTGGCAACCCAGACATATTTCTTTAAAGTAGCCTCCAGATACCAAGACATGCTAATTCTTACCATTTTGCAACTTGAACATTATAACACAGCTTAACAATCCTTAACCAGCATTAAGTCTATCAATATTATATTACATTACAAATGTAACATTCTGTCCTTGGCCCCTCAAAGACTCACATGCATACCTTTATGCAAAAGGTAGTTAGTCCATCTGCAAAAGTTGCCAAAGTCCTAACAGTTTGAGCACTGAAACAGTTTCAGCATTGCTGAAAAGTCCAAGTCCCAAGTCTCCTCCAAGATTGAATGCAAACTCAGCTTCAAGCCTGTGTACAAATAAAAACAAAGTTAAACACTTCCAACATGCAATGGCACTAGACATACATTACCATTCCAAAAGTTACAAACAGGAGGGTACAAAAGATTGGGACACAAGCAAGTCCAAACTCCAGCAGGGCAGATGTTGAGTCCTATAGTTGCATGCCCAGCATCTGAAGCAATCTGTGGCAAATTGTGAGCTCCAAAGGGCTTGTGTGTTTCCACCCCTACAGCACTTCTGTTTATTTTAACTCCTACAGCTTCTCTCTTGGGCTGGCTTTGTTCCCTTATGGCAGGTTTCTTTAGATGATCCACATTTCTGGCTTTTCCAAACTTCTGGGGCTTCCATTGCATCGTTGGCTTCACATTCACATCTTCATACACTGTCCTTTCTGGGGCACACTGCCTGACCTCCCAGGCCCTCTGAAATTGGGGTGAAAGCCTTTTCAACCTTAGAACTTGTGCATTCTGTATGCACTTGAAACCAGCACTATGTGGATGATGCTGACATCTGCTGCCAGTTGGAGCAGTAGCCAGGCTTTCCTTTCTCTTAGTTGTAGGGATCAAGGGCCTGGATTGCTGGGCACTCTGAACCTGGTTCTAAGGAGCAGATTCTGTATGCTGCTACCATTCTGGAACCTTCTGTGGCCTCCATCACCATTCTGGAACATGGTGCTCTGAGGCTTTCTCCTCCAAGTAAGGTCTTTCACTTTCACAGAAAGACAAACTTTCTGCCAAGTCATAAAACACATGGTGTGGAATCCAGCACCCAATGCTGTCCTTCTTCCCAGAAGAAACCTCCTGAGCCTGGTCCTTACTGGCAGGCTATCAACCTTCTGATCTCCTGAGCTCTGACCAAAATCTCCCCTACAGAACAGCTTAAGCTGATCCAGGGCTTCTCTTTCATGTGACATCTCCAAACCTTTCCAAATTCTTTCCACAAGCCATTCCCAAAGGCTCTTAAACCACATGGTCAGGTACAGTCACAGAAATGCCACTGGTACCAAATTCTGCCTTGGTTACTTTTTCTCGTTGCTGGGACAAAACACCTGACACCCAAAGTGAAGCAAGGAAAGGTTTATTTAGCTTACAGTTTCTGGAGATTTCAGTCCATAATCAACTGGCTCCAAGGCAGGGTGGCATGGCACAGGGGCAATACTTCAAGGCAGCAGCCAGAGCAAAAGAGAGCAAGCAAGCCTCTTCTCCTCCCTTATATTGTACACAGGCCACCCCCCCACTTCAGGGTGGGTGTAACACCCCGCTTTGGTAGAAGTCTTAACACTCACAAAATGTCCTTGCCCTCCTTTGTACAGGATAAGGACATTTACAAAGTAAGAACCCTGGGGGCCAGGGATCTAGCTCAGTGGCCTAAGCACCTGCCTGGCAAGCGCCAGGTCATGAGTTCAATCCCTGGTGCAGCAAAAAAAAAAAAAAAAAAAAAAAAGATACAAAGTAAGAACCCTGGCTCCCTGCTGAGTCTCTGGGTTAAACTTCTAAACTGCTCAAGTTGACACAATGTATCAACCATAACATATATATTATGAATTCTGGTACATTTGTATTAAATTTTTACTATTTTCTTTTTATTTCCTATCTGTTCTGTTCACTGCCTCTTGCACCAAGTTTATAACATGCAAATCCACCACTTTATTTTAGTTGTGTGGAAACAGCTCCATACAGATGTAACCCAATAGCAGCTGTTCTCAGCTTTCCTACTACCCTTCATCTCTTTCCCTAGGCCATCTCCACTGTGACCAAGTGGGATACCTTTGAGAACATGCTCACCATTCTGATGCACCCACAAATCCAGACCATCCTCTGGCCCGTGAGTGACGGACAGAAATCAACAAATGACTCTCCCTCTTCCATCCCTCAAGTGGACAGTTCTAGGATGTCTTTTTCACAACTCTTAAGAGGGTGCCTGATGAGATTTAAATGATGAGATTTAATGATGTATTCTTGGACTGACTTTCTATCACTGTTCCCTATTTTATCTTTTCCAGCCTCCCATTGTTATTCCCTGAGTTAGTTTCTTAATAAACTACCTGTATACAGACCCTTATTTCAAGTTCTGCCTTCACAGTGAGTCACATAGGATATCTTTTGTTTGCTTTTTATTCTTTTTATCATTCTTTTGGGATGATTGAAGAATTTTCCTCCTTGTTCTATTTATTATTTTGCTGATTTGAACATTGTCCACCACATATACACTATTTAACAACTGCCTCTGAAATATCAACATTCATTTTTAGAATGGTTTTGAGTTAATCATTACCTCTCTTCTGAAAAATAAAACATACTTGACCAGTCTGACTAATGTTATACATTGTCCCCATAGTTTAGCTCTATGTTTTTAATTCAATAAATAAGATACTATTGCTTTTGTTGTTTATAACACCAAAAGCTATTTACATTTTTCCTAATGAATACTATTTTTTTTGCTATAATTCCTATTCCCAGTTTTTCTTCTGTTTGAAGCATAAACATTGGAAGTCTTTTACTGCCAGGTTTGCACTGATATACTTTCTTAAATATTTGCTTATCAAAAAACGTCTATGTTCAATCCTTGTTTTTAAAAGACAACATGCCTAGAAACATAATTCTAGACTGACAATTTTCTTTCCATCACTTTAAAGATACTGCATCACTGACTTCTGGATGTTGTTATTGCCACTGAGAATTCAGATGTTTGTTTACTGGCTTTTCTTTGTAAATTGTATATGTGACTTTTTCTGACTCTTAGAGTTGTCTTGTTTAACTTAGCATTCTACTATTTTACTATGAAACATGTCAGTGGGATTCATTTTTATTTTCCTGCATGAAGTTATTAGACTACTTGAATCTAAAGAGCTTGATCTTCGACAATTCTGGAAAACTCACGACTATGAAACTTCAAATATTATCTATACCCTAGTTTTTCTATTAAGCTTCTTGAACTCTGATTCTTCCATATCTTTCAGTACCTCTTTTACTTTTTTTCTGATTTTCTTTTCTTTCTGGATAATTGTGTTGAGTACCTTCGTGTATACCTTCTATTTCATGATCAATCTCTTCCTGTCAATGCAACCTTCAATTCATTTCCTTTACTAAGATTTAATTTTAAATATGCATGTGTTATTCTATGTACTTTAAGATATAAATATTTTTAATGCACTTAGTATAAGAAAAAACACCTGTTTGCTGCTTTCCATAATGTTTTGCTTCTTAATCATAATTTTCATTCATTCTTACATTTATTTAAACACACATGTTCCATGCCATAGCTCTGACCTGAAGGTCTGAAGGTCTGAAGGTATAGCTCCGTTGTTTACTCTGCTAGTTGTCAATCATGATGCCTTGTAGCCCCCTGTGTTTTGTTATTTTGATTGTAAACATGTGTGTTCTTAAACTCTATCAGCACAAATTCCTTTAGGCCTGGAGTGAGATTATTTATTACATAGGAACAGCATTTTCCTCTGCCAGCTCCCTTGTGCTACTACTAAACATGATTCACTCATAAAAGATTCTCAGTCTAGGATTATACAAGCATGCACATATACTAATAATTCAGTGCACAGACCCATGTCACACCTATATCTATACATGGATAATATCTATGCACTGTTAGAGGAAAATAATCTCTAACATCTCCCATCCACAGCCAAGCATAAGACATTCTCAGAGTTTTCTTAGTTCATCATTTTCTGAAGGATGTATGCCTCTTGACATATATTGGGTTCTCTGATCTATTTCTTTTCCTGAGAAGTCTTTTTTTTTTCTTGCAAAGTCTTAAAGTTAGTCTTTCATCTTTGATTTAGATGTAGCCATTAAAGTCATATTCTAGGCTTCTTAAATCAGCAGATGCTGCAAGGAGGAGGTGGACATAGGACTCCCACATCTCCTCAGACTTATGCACCCACATTTTTCCTGCCTCCAAAAACCAACCTTGTTTTCTTACAATTTTGTCTTGCATTTAAAACAATTGTATATTTATTATTTTCTATAAATATTTTCTATAAGGATTTTTGTTCTGGAATAAGAAACAGAGTAGCTATTTAATCTGTCACATTTATGGAACTAGCTGATTTTTTTCAAGACCTAGAAATCACAGATTTGATAGTAAATGTCTGTCTTCATCCCTAATATTCCCACATCCAAACAAAGAAGAAAATTCCTTTTTGAGCCTAGGATCTTGTGACATAGCCATATAATTATTTTCCTCCTTATGCAAAATAAGTACATTCATAGACATGAATGTTTTATATTGATCTTAAGTAATTGAGCAAAGTATAAGTCCCTTTACAGAAAATAGGCCTCATATCTGTAACAAGGAATAATACGTGATGTATGCAATTTCCTTAATTAAAATCTGTTTAGAAATTATGCCTGCATCATATCTATAACAAAAACTGCCCTTAGGTGATTCAAATAAGTTAGGAAATGTAATTGTCCATAATTGTAATTTTTGCCCCAAGGAAAAATGTAAAAAGGACCAGAATGTCTTCCAATTAACAGAATAATTACCTAGTTGTCACACAAAATATTGGCTATGTGGTGATAGGAAAAATCTCTTTGTGCTACCAGCCCCATTATTGAGAAAGCTTAACCAACTCCAAAGCCCAGTCTCATTGACCATTTAATGATCGCTGCTTTGGTGGATCACAGAGTATGTAGAGCTAATTTTAGTACTACCCTAGATTTGGTAAAGGAAATTTTGATAAATAATAGAGGAAAACTTTTTGGCTAGAGGCTGATCTAAGGTTGTCTCTTAGAATTCTGTGACTTGGTTTAGTGGAAAGAATAGAAAGAAATTAACCTAGCAATGAAAATTTTTCCTAATTTGCCAGGCCTATATCCAACTCTGCACCACCAACAAAATATACACAGGTACATACAAAGCATGGTTAATCCACTACATTTCTCACCCCTCAAACCATTATGTGAACCAATGTCCCATATAAGTAGTGCTTCATGGATTTATTCATAGTTGGTAACATGTCTCATGTGGTGTTTTTCTCAATATGAGGGAATAAGCCAGTCTTCATCATCTCACCTGACCATAATATGCCATTTGATGTGCCTGGATTGTAATAACTGGTGGAAAGGATAGAAATGGTACAGTACTAAGAATGTTTCACCTTGTTTTCTTTCACTTGCAATCTTCTTAAATATCTCCTGAATCCAGCAGGAAATACCAAGTCAATATCCAAAGCAAGAAATGACATTGCGTTTTCTATTTTTATAGGATGGTTACTTTTCCATTTAAC
Source organism: Cuniculus paca (assembly GCA_004365215.1). Lineage (NCBI taxonomy): Eukaryota > Metazoa > Chordata > Mammalia > Rodentia > Cuniculidae > Cuniculus > Cuniculus paca. The sequence continues at coordinate 26,700 of RJWT010002235.1, forward strand.
CATTCAATATCTGAATGTGCATTCCTGTATTTATAAACTTCTGCCTTATGAGTGTTGGTTGGAGAGAGCTTGCATGTGGGGTGCAGATGATGGCCTGAGTTCTATGTCATAAAAATTTAACATTCTTATTAAAATAAAGAGGGGATGCTCTCTAACACCAGCTCAACACCTTGCACATGATAGGAATCTTTGTATCTTATCTATTCAGTGAATGAACAAATTTTTAAAACTGTCTAAAGGTATTTTCTTTATTGCCTTGAGGTGACATTCTGCAGTTGGTTCTTAGTGTTCATTGGATCAAGCAGGCTGTACACACATTCCCTCAAACTTTCACCTGTTCCAGCCCTTTGGTTATGACAACCATTCACTTTCTCTTGAGTGTTATTTTATCAAGCAATTGATGGAGTGCCATGTTTAGGGGATATTATCAAAAAGGTCAGAATCAAAGAAAGTCATTTTTAAGTTTAGAGGAAGGAAGCTGTATAATGGGAAAATAGAACTAAAAACTGAGAGGAAAACCACCGCTGCCTATATCCACTGAACATGAGATCTGAGAGTAGTGTTGAGAAATGGTAGGTGGCCAGAAAATCACTGCCTAACTTGGTACAGATCTCTTGGACCTCAGTACTGTATTTACACATGAATGATGGTTAAACATTAAAGTCTTTAAAATCACTGTAGAGCAGTGACTGTGTTTTCTAGGGGGAGAGGAAATTTCAATCCACAATTCCTCCTTCACCCAATGAAAAAATTCCCTAACAGAATCCAAACAGTGGAGCACAAGAAAGACTTGAGTCCTGCAATCATGGATAGAAGCCGAGCCAAAACAGGCTGAGGGCTCAGCTGCTGGAAACCTATTAGCAGCAGCTCAGATTTCCTGGTTCTATTGGGTTGCAAGGCACTCTGGATCAGCTTTAGCCACAGCCTGTGGCTAATAACTGTATGGTAACAATCTGCTGTTGTGCCGACAGAGTGCCTATAAAGACTATGTTCGGATTTTTGAGAGAGGCCACAGATTCCCCTCATAGATGATGAACTGGCTTAGAGAACAAAAAAGACTGGTGCATGTTCCCTAGCACCCCATCCAACATCAGGCCTCAAGCAGCCATCATTACTATGCTAAAGGCAGCTGGCATTCTGCATTGTGAAATGGAACATTAATACTCACCTGGTTTTATTCCCTCTTCAATTACTATTACCAGTTTCTTTCTCCTTTTCCTTTGTTTATAAAGCTTTAAAAGGAGTAAGCAAACGTTTATATTGTAACAAGATTATGTACCAAAAATGATTCTGAATATTTTTTATATCAAAGGTGATCATATCTCTTCAATTTACATGGCTTCCTATGGCCAAGGAATAAAGTTCAAACTCCTTTACATCAAATAAGCCACATTTTGACTCCAACCTATATCTTTAGGCTTATCATTCACTACTCTACTCCATTCTAATCTTACTTTTAAAAAATATGACTTTTTAGAACTATTTCAGGTCATGGCTGTGATTTTCCAGTCTTAATCCTCCTGGTGCACATTTTTGCTGCACCCAGAATACCTATCCATCATTTCTGCTTGTGATATTATCTCTCTTTTAAACTGTGACCTAAAAGTTACTTTCTTCACAAAGTTGCCAGTCTCTAACTAGAAGTGATATTTTCTTCTGTTTATTTCCTTAATATCCTACTTTGTGTATCTATGATCTGAGTGTGCACTTTGCCTTGCCTGGTGGACTGTAACCTTATTAAAAATAAGGACAGCCTCTTACTCATTTTCCTACCTCCTCTGCAGTTGAGTGACAACTGAATCATCATGGTTGGCTTTATTTTGGATTCAAAATTCAGTTTTCTCCAAGAAACCCAAGGGAATTAAACACAAATTCTACACTTCTCTTAGAAGATTTAGGGAGTCAAGGATGCTAAGACTATATGGAATTTACTTTGACTCCTTTACAGTGGAACAGAACATGGGACAAATGCTTCCTATCCCAATTTAGGATCAGTGTATTCTAAGTATGCATGAAGAGTAATTATGTTCTTTTGTAGGCTTGGTATCTAGTAAGTAAGTAACTTAAATCAGTTGAGTCAGAAGCAAGTTGTACATTTTACAGGGAACTTCAGGCTTTAGGCGTGAAGAAAATGACTTCTTTCTGATTGAGAATATAATTACAAAGATTCACACACAGATACCAAGAAAGACCATAATATTCAGCTTTTGGGGCTTCTGCCAAGTTTCATGAAAGAGGAAAAGGTAAGTTCTAAAAGAATGTAGGGGATAAAAGCTTCTGAGGGAGTAGAGAGGAAAGTGCTTGAGAGAGAGAGGAAGAGAGGCATAACGAAGGTGACTTTCACAAAAGAGAGCCTGAGGGACACAGAGAGCCCCTTGAAAAAAGGCAGGTCTGAAAGGATTTCCACCCCAATGTAGGCAAGTTAAAGATAAAAGAGAAAGCTGTATTCTCATGCCTACCTATTCTCACTTCTTTAAGATTGACCTAGAAATGTATCTATTTCAAGACAATATCTTTCTATGTTTATTGGTAGCCTTTTTTACTAATGCTCTTTTTTCTTACCTATTGAAAAATCTTTCACAAACACCCTGTCCCAAGAAAATAAATATAAATGACTGGGCTATTTCCAAATGTAGATGAGTACAGGAATGTGATGAAGAAAAGACAATAATTTTCAGATCTCATATTTAAGCTTCCCCCATTATTACATGGGAAGTGTTTAATAGACGTTAAATCACTGCTGTCTTACTATACTAACACACACTGGGTACCCCACTATGAATACATAGCCATGACCCTCTTTGACAAGAGGGATGCATTATGAGAAAAATAAGCAAATAAAAAACTACAAAACCATACAAAAATAACCAAAAACCAAAGAAATAAAAGATGAAGTAAAAAATACTGACTCCAGAAGTAAAAATACAAAATGATGCAGATGGCACAGGAATATAATTAAGTACTAGTATACACATACACCGGTAAAAGACCTTAAAATTGGCATCAATACTTTCCCTCCTTATCTTGGCAGGAACTGTAATTTGGCTGAAGAACAATAACGCTCTTGTAGGCCTCAGCTCCTTTTGCCTTTTTCAGATGTTCAGGATATGAATCTGTTTCACTTTCTGTGACACTTCTATATGTCAGTGATCTATAGTTGTGGATGCATATTATTTCAAGTTACAGAAAGATAGTCTTTAGAAGCTTATCCTCTAACTTAAGGTAAAGTTAATTTTCAGAAAAGTGTTTTAAGATATTAGTATTGGTCTAGCAGGTGTTCATTTTAAAAAGGGAGTAAGGTCAGGCATGGAGGCTCACTCCTGTAATCCCAGCACTCGGGAGGCTGAGACAGGAGGATCGTTGCAAGTTGGAGACCATCCTGGGCTACAAAGTGAGCTCAAGGCCAGCCTGAATGGCATAGTGAGACCCTGTCTCAAAAAGACAAGGGCTGGCCATCTAGCTCAGCAGCCTAAGTGCCTGCCTGGCAAGCACAAGGCTGTGAGTTCAATCCCCAGTGCCAGAAAAAACAATAAAATAAAATAAAAAGGGAGTAAGTGCTGGGCATCAAGGAACAAAGTGGGTAACTTTTGAAGTCTCATTTCCTCCTCATTTAAACATGGTGGCAACAAAACTCACTCTGCAGCAAAAGGGTAAATTTTCGATGGCAGGTAATGTGGATAAAGCACACAACCAGTGATTAACAAATGGCAAGTATCGTTTTTACAGGAGCTAAAGTTTAGGAGGGATGACTGTAGGGCAGGCACATTTGGAGGGTAACTCAGGACTGAGTTCATTTGTGGAGAAAAGCAAACATAGGGCATCCCATACTTCCTAGAAGAGGATGAGGACATCGCACTGGGACAGGCAGTAATATAAATTAAATGCCTGGGATTGTGAGGAGGATTTGGTAGGAATAGAAGTTTTGAATGGAATACACAGGTTGGGTATATTAAGGGAGCAGAAGGTAGAGGGAAAGTGTAGGAAGAAAAGTCTGTGAGGATCAGACCTTAAGTGACTTTAAATCACATATGAAAAAAACACATGTTTTCCCCTGTAAGTATTGGGCAGCTACGAGATGTTTTTAAGTCTAAAAAAAATAACAAAAGCTATATTTTTTGAAAAATCAGCCGCATTGACATCAAGTGGTTACAGGGAGAGATAAAACAACGAGAAACAACAGTGGTGGTTCATCAGTGATCCTGGTGGGCAGAGCACAATGGAGAAAGATTAAATCAAGGTTGGTAGCAATTTGGTAAAAGGAAGGGTAGGGTCAAGATTTCAAGTCCAGATGTGTAGGACAAATGATGTTGGTACCAATGGACCGAAATGTAGGATTCTAAGAAGGACATTCGTTTGAGTAGAAAAAAGAATGCCTATGAACAAGTCATACAAATCTATGTGTTCAGGTTTCTTTCTTAGAGCTAATTACAGTGTCTCACATTTACATTTGATCTCTTTCTATGTCTCAGACAGCGTTGCTAAGTATTTCACTTGTATTAGCCCTTCTAATCTATGCAGTAGTAGAAGGTAAGAGTTACTATTCTTATTCTCATTTTATAAATAAAGTAAGGACAGCAGGGCTGAAATAACTTGCTCAACATCACAAGATTAGGAAGTGGAAAAGCCAACATTCTATTCCAGTGCTCAACTCTTACCCGTTGACCTTCATGTACAGATGGCCAGCAGTTAGAAATGTATGATTCTCACTAGATGTCAAGAGTTTTAAGGTCCTTAATTTAAGGATCGAGGAAGTTAGAGCTATGTATATAACTGGGTTTGTTGTAAGGAGAAGTTTAAAGGAAAAAGAAGAGGGTAGAAAATGGACAGTAGGAAGCACTCACATTTCAGATCACAGATTCAGAGTCAGGAAGTCGAAGTTAAATTCCAGGCTTCACTTCTCTTTGTCAACTCTGAACTTTAATTTCCTCATCCATATGCTAATAACATACCTACTTCTTAAAGCTTTGGAAATCAGAGACAATACAGAAAAATATGTTTGATTGCATATTTTTTTACATAAATTAATTTACATATATTGTGGAGAATCTGGGAAAAAGAGGAACCACTGAAGGCTACATAGAAAATTCATGAGGCTCACTACAGACAGTCATAGTGCATGATACCCTTCACCTGAGGAAGAATTGTGTCAGTGAAGAAGCCCAGTAAAGCTTTAAAAGTGATGAGAAAAAGTTGATTTTTGGCAAATTATCGACAACTTTCAAAAGAATGATTTCCATTGTGAGAGGAGGACAAAGAGACTTTATGAGATCATGCAGAAAGTGGGTGGTAAGGAAATGGGGACTATGAATATATATAAGTGAATGAAGATAACATTGAAAGGAAGAGAAAACTTGAAAAAAATTGGAACAGTAGCTTAAGGAAGCAAGCTTGTTTTATTACCATTCCTAAGGATATCGACAGTTCAAAAGGGATCAGTACCCTAAACTACAGAGATAAAGTGCTACTGGAAGAATTTTAGTCACGCAGAGGATACGGGAGAGTGCTCTTTTGTGATACTTTGGAGCCTTTCTAAAACTGTTGAAATCACATTATAAATAGATGCTTTTGTCTCTGCCAAAATATTGAGTTGATCTTGAGTAGTACCAGGGCTCCTATCACCTACTCTCAGCATTAATTATACTTTTTAAATGCACAATGTTGGTATGCAAATTTATATAGCTACTATGGAAAACGCTATGGTAGTGTCTCAAAAAATTAAAAATGGAACTACTGTGTGATCCAGCAGTACTACTACTGGTTACATATCCAAAAGAAGTGAAATCAGTATGTCAAAGAAACATCTACATTCCTATATTTATTGCAACACTATTTACAATAGCTAATACGTATAGGCGATCTAAGTGTCCATTTGATGAATGGATAAGAAAGGTGTGATGCAGGGACACACGTGAATGAAATCCTATCATTTGTGATGACATGAATAGTACTGGAGATTACTATGTTAAGTGATTTAAACCAGGCACAGAAAAATAAGTATCATACACTTTTACTTATATGTGCAAATTTTTTTAAAGTTAATCTCATAAAAGTTGAGAGTAGAATTATGGTTACCAGAGGCTAGAGACAGCATGGAGCAAGAGATGGAGGAATACTAACCAATGTGGACTAAATTATAGTTACATTGGAGTAAAAAGTTCTGGTGTGTTATTTCACAGTAGCATGACAATCGATAATGATAATCTGTGTATTTCAAAAAACTAAAAGAATTCTTTTATCATAAAAAGATGATAAATGTTTGAGTATTGTTGACCTGATTAGAAAATTATATAATGTATACACATATCAAAATATCACATTGTATGGTATAAATATGTACAAATTTATGTTTTAGGACTTCAGTCAAGAATTTTGAATAATGAATACGGCATCTCCTAAAAAAGAATCCTTGGTGGCAACTTCTTACAGAGGTTGGTATGGAGGGTAGCAGAGAATAATGATGATGGCCAGGCACAGGAAGAATTGGTAGGTAAGGAGGAAATGTTATCATCCTTGCATCCTGAGCTATCAGGCAGGGAAGGCTAAAATTTCCAGGTTGATTGGCTTATTCACCTTTTATGCACTACATGGTTCTGTCATGCTGGAGAGATTCCATATTGATTTCCAGGGAGTCAAAATATAAAAGGACTTAATCGTTTGGAGTATTTCATAGAAATGCTTTGTACCCTGCAATCTGACTGACAGCCCACCACGTTTCCTTCTTTCTCTATCTCTTTTTCTCGACTCCTCACAGTCCTGGAGTAAAAGTAAAATTCAGACCAAGGGTCATGAGTCAGGTTTCATAGTATCCCATATGTTTTACAGGGTTTAGCCTTAGTTATTCCTGAAAACAGTCCCAGTAAGAGGCCAGGTGATGCCACTGAATTCATCCTACTTTATAGCTAGGAGAGCAGAGGTACTGAAAGGTTAAGTGGGTTGGCACAGTTGCCCAGAAATTTGAAGGTGGATATGCACTTTAAATCCTAAATGTTCTGCTTACTATTTCCACTGCCTACTGTGATCCTACAGAGAATGTTCATACTCCAAAGATTTTCATTGTTCGTGCCCAGGGACATTTGGAATAACCCAAGCAGACAGAGTTGTGTATTAGCATGCAGCTGGCAAGAAGGTATAAGTGATTATCATTTAAACCTTGAATATAAGAAGTGGATGGAATGAAAGGAATCACAAAGAAAAAGGAGTTTTAAGTCAAAATTTGACAGAAGGAAGACTATGAATGGATCAGCACATGGCAGGCTCTCAAGAAATGATGGAATGTATCACTTGAAGGACTCTAGAGGAAGTTTAGAAGCTTTGCTTTCCCTTATTCTCTAGCAGGAAGCCCTTGCCTGAGTGAGTGGAGCTCAATAATGCACTAGCCTCAGACATGTTAGTATTCCAGCAGTGTCTCCTCTTTTATGTCTGCTCATGACTCTATCTGATGACAAAGCGGCTCTTTGCCATTTAAAGGTCGAATGCCAGTAATAGAGAGATGGTATTTTATCATCAGATGAGTGCAAGCAGAAAGGAGATGAAAACTAGGTGAACTGCACCAAGTGCAATCATGTCCCTGGACTGAGATTCCTTGAAAATGTGTAATATGTCTTCAATTAACCTTTTACAAACACCTGGTCGTGGGGACCAATTTATCTGAAGGTGGGTAGCTGTGTTTGCAAAGCGTTTATCACCTGCCAAGATGGAGGAAGGGTAAGCTGTTATTCTCCTGTAGTCCTCCAAGTGAGAAATTCCTCTAAATTTCCAAGTGATTAAGAAAAGATGCCTTAGATAGCCTTGTTCCCAAAACTCAGCTGTCAGGGGCCATACAGCCTGAACCTTCTACAAACAAAGTTCTAGTCTGTTTTAGGAAGAAACTTTTAAAATACTTGTCTCCCTGAGAAATTTAAAAGATAAATAAATGTTGCAAAATAGAATATGACTAATTACAATAGTGAAGATAACACAAGTCTATGTTAAAGGCTACTTTGTAACTTAAAACCTTTCAACATGTCTGCTTTATTAAATTCATTGAACAGCATGAAATAAACAAAGAGTTATTATTTATGGGTGACCCAGAGAAGCCAATGAGTGCTTCAAGGTCACTGACATAGGATGCAGCAGTGTTGGAATTTTGGGTCATAAGGTTTTTAGTTCAGTGCTATTTCTGCCACTGTGGTCGCCTCTCAGAATCATAACACATAACAGAGGGCAAGATTCATGTCTGCAAAGAAAAGAGACATCTTGCTCCTGAATAGAGGAAATCCCAAGCAATTCTACCCTGATCAAGGGGAGCTTGATATACATATTTCTCTGTCCACTCTGTCCCTTGCCCCTTCTCTTTCTCTCTCCTGAGTGCACACACACACACACACACACACACACACACACACACATGAACTCACGTATGCACAGAGCAGCAGCAGCAGTAGCAACAAGAAACCTTCTTCATTAAGATTAAGTCCTTTTAGGAGCCCCAACAAAGCAAGTGAGGAGGGTACTGGTTATGTGCTGGGAACTTTGCTCACTTAACCCTTCTTTTCCTGCAGCATTTAATCCTGATAATAATTACAGAAGTGAGTCATGATTTTCCCTAATTTAAAGGTGAAGATCACTAAGTTAGGGGATGGTGGAGCTTGGATGCAAAAGCAAGTTGGGCAGTCCTGAGTCTTTATCTACTCTTCCGGTGTCCAGATTCCTGGGAAGGAATGAATAGAGCCTACAAGGGCCACACAGGTGGAGATAGATAGAGGCTGGACCAAGCCTTTGGAGCAGGTTGGCCACCTGGCTCTTAGCCTATCCCAGCTTGATTTTGAGGCCTCAAAGCCTTGTCTCTTCTGGCCTGAAAAACCTTTGTCAGGAGGGACCTGGGATTCCTGCAGAAAGAAGAGAGAATTAATTCTTTCACTAATAATAGAAAGAGACTCTTGTGCAAAATTCAAGTCTAAAAAATTAATCAATCATATTCAGGGAATAGAAAACATCAGTTTTCTCACCTATGAAATATTCATAAGAATGCCATTGCCTAGTGTTGCGGGATTAAAAACTGCCAATAATGAAAGGGCTTTGAAATTCTAATATGTTCTATTAATATTTTCATTATTAGTAATCCATATGTATTTTCTACTCGTTTATTGCTCATTTTGTACTCAGTGTAAAAAGAGCAGGAAAAGGGTGTGTGGAGCCTAACAGTATTACTGGAAATGCTTGCATTGTGTAAGATGGTTACTGAAGGGAGTATTTCTCTCTGCTCAGTTCTCTTAACTCCAAAGCCCTCAGTATCTTAGGAAGCTGTGTTCTGGGCACACTCTCAACATTGAAGTCATTAAGCCTGTAATTTACCCCCCACTGGAATATGAGAAAATGTAATCAAGTAAATATTATTGTTTTTCCTTCCTTTCTTAGCAAATTACCACCTTCCATTCTGCTCTTTCCCCAAGGTCTACTAGTTGAGCAAGTCTGGAACTGATCTATTGGCAGAAAAAAAAATCTTTTAAATCAAAATGCCACCATCTGTGAGACGTTCTTCTGTCCTTAAGCCCAGCAACTCCCTTCAGAAATCAGGAAATAAACTCCATTTTGACTTTAACTGAAGATGTTCAATTGGGTTGTAAAATCCCAAATAGTAATTTTCATGTGCGTTGTAAAATAGAAATTGCCAAACAAGATGTATTCTAATGCTACTAAAGCAAAGATGTAATTCTTTCCTTCTCCTTAAAGGAATTCTACAACAGCAGGACCTTCAGAGTGCAAGCAGTGTATGAGATTTAGGAGAAAGATGGGGTGAAAAAGGAAGATAAAAAGAGAAGGAAGAAGGAAAAGATAAAAGAATGGAAGAACAAAAATCGATAAGGATTTCTTTTTTGATCACACAAGAGATCCATTGTTGTGTGTGTGTGTGTGTGTCCACATGCACACATTTGTCCTTAAATATATACAAGCAATGTGCCATTGTTGTAGGCAGTTGTTTACATACGTGCACTCTCTTAGATACATCAATGATTTCTTTAATATTTCTTTATGCTTAATGAGGACAGATTTAGCCAGAGCTCATTTTGACAATGAGTTAATGAATGGGTCATGTGTTTCACAGAGATATTTGAGGTGGGTTTAAGAACTCAGTTTTGTTGAGATACCAAGACACTTAATGGCCTTCAGTAAACTATCTTTTTCTCTTGATTTCTCTTTCTTTCCTTTTCTTTTGTTTGTTTGTTCATTCATTCTTTCCTGTTTCTTCTTTCTCCTCCTTTCTTTCCCTCTCTCTTTCACCCATACTTTCCTTCTTCATGTTTTCTTCTCTAAGTTCTTCCCTCCCTGCCTCTCTCTTGTTTCTCCTTTTCTTATTTCTTTAAATCCTTTTTTTCTTTCATTCCTTTTTAAATAACAAAATGATAAATGATTGTGGTCTTAAACCTGAAGTATAAAATGTTACATCTAACTTGCATCTATTTCTACTTTAAAATATTGTAGACAAGGGCATTAATTTAAAATGGTTTCTCACCTCTAATTTTCTACATTTGCCGGGACTTAGAGTGTGGCTCAGTGGTAGAACACTTGCTTAGCATGTATGAGGCCCTGAGTTTGATCTTCACCACTTCAAAAAAGTATGTCATAGCTTTTCTTTCCTGTACAACATAGGGTAAAGGATAAACTATTCTTGTAACTCTTCAGTACTCTGAGGAAAACTTTCAAAGGCAGCCTGTCTAGAATCTCATACCTCCACAAGGAAATTTTGCTATGATTCCAACACTTCTATCTTAATCATCTTGAAATTAAAGATGTCATATTTCCCTCTTGCTCTCTCAAAATGCATGCACTCTACTCTCCTGGAACAGTGGAATAGAAGACAAGATACATGCAGATAATTCATATAGGTAGATCAAATTATAGGGAATACCTACATACTCAAATTGCATAATTTTAATGTGACCCAATGCAATACTTTCCTAGGTTATCTCATTTATTTCTCCCTAAGGCTCTATAAAGTAGATATGGTAACTATATTTACAAACGAGAAAACAAAGGTGTAACTGTGCTAGGTGGCTTGCTGCTACTTATGCAGCTAATCTCTATTCATGCTTGAAACACAGTAGGTGCTTAAAAACACAGCTGTCCTTCAGTATCTGTAAGAATTGGTTCCAGTATTCCTATGCATACCAAAATCAGTGGATGCTCCAGTTCTTTATGTAAAATGGTACAGTATTTGTATATGCTCTATGCACATTTCGCTGTATACTTTAAGTCATTTCTCAGAGACTTATATTACCTAACATAATATAAATACCATGAAATACTTGTTATTCTGTATTTATAGAGAATAATGACAACAAAAATACCTATGCATTTGCAATGCAATTGTATTTTTTTAAAGCATTTTTGATCCAAATCTCACTGAATCCATGGATGTGGAACTCATGGATACACAAGAATGTGTTTGCTACACGATCAAATGATCAAACATAAAAGCATGTCTCCCTGACTCAGAAACTCATGTCAATTTCTGATGACTTCAGGATGCCTTAGCAGAACTATTCATGTAAAATGTGTTCTGATTACAACCATTGTAAGCACCCAGAGTTATTTTATGATTTATTGAGTTAAGCGAATGAGTCCTCATGATTTTCAAAATTCATCTTTTATCTTATGCTAGATTCTTACTCAATAAAGAATCATGTGTTAGGAGACAACGAAAACCACTGGAACTTTTAAGATGATCTCAACAACTAGAATCACATGATCCAATACACTGGTGATTTGCAAACAAGTTCAATGAAGCAAGTTAAGGTGACTAGTGGAACTAGGGTACAGTGAAGATAAAACGTACTTAGTGACCAGGCTCAACTTAAAGTCTGGCCAGTTGTACAGAGGCAGTAACTCGCAGGCTGACATACAAGGGTGAGTTTTGTGGGTGTAGGGGAGCTGCTGGCTGGGAGAGACCAAGACAAATGTGATCAAGAACACTGGTGTCTGGGCTATCAAAGACCATAAGTGGGACATTTTTGAATAATTGTTCTCATTTCCAAAGTAGGGGATGCTACAGATCTGTGCTCTTGCGCTGATCACCTGAATTTCTTATAGATACTGCTCAGTAGGTTCTGCAGGGGAGATGGTACTCTGAATTTCCAGCAAAGTGCTAGATGGTGCGTATGCTGCTGGCCATGGGTCACACTGTGAGTAGCAAGTTTACAGATGGCTTCATGAAAAGAGGTAGAAAACTGAACAATGATGCCCTTTCATTTTAGTTATGTGTCTGAGTTTATAATGCAGGTGCAAAATATCAGATCAATAATAATCTTTGCTTTGTAACACACTCTCATCTTTGACTCATGCATAGCTAGTTTTTCTATTTTCTTCTTTTTTCATTTCTTACTTAACTTATAGTAGTATAATAAGCATCTGTCACCCCACCACACCAAACAAACACTAGGATTTTGGTGGTTATTTATGTTTAAGACATGTTTCCCCTTTTCTTATTTCTTGATTTCATTCATTGGGTGTAGCCATCATCCTGAACCTCACAGAATTAGGCCAACTTTTGTTGCTATAGTGAAATACCTGAAGCTGGGTAATGCATAAAGAATTTGTTTCAGCTCATGCTTATCATCCAAGGTTAAGAAGCCACATCTGATGAGGGGTTTATTGGTAGCTGAGGTGGTGCAGGAGGGTGGGGGAGGCAGAAAGGAAAAGGTTTTTTTCTCTCTTCCACTTATAAAACCATCAGTGTTTAACTATAGGAATTTTACCCTGGTGACCTTATCTAATCCTAATCATAACCTAAAAGTTCTGCCTGCAAGCATCCTAGTCAGATTAACCTTTTACCTTCTAAATAACTCACAATGGAGATGAAATTTTAGCATATGGCATTTTTGAAGATGCACTGAAATCACAGTGCCTAGTTTTATTATGCTCTTGCAGGTCATCTTGTATAGTTTTATGGTATTTATTTGCATTTCTAACAATATTCTGCATACATATGTATTGCATGTAACTTTATAAAGGATGTCAAACTATACATAATCTTCATGGAGCTGGGTTTTCACTTAATAGGTTGTCGCTGAGCTGTATCCAGTTTGTTGTATATTGCTATAGCTATTAATTTGGGGGCCTACATAGTATTTCAATGTGATGGTTTTTTTCATGTACTCTCCCCTAGTGGGCATTTGCATTAGTTCCTGTGTTTTTGTTTGTTTTGCTTTTTTTGATTTAGTAAACAGTGCTGCTATGAACTTTCTTGAAAATTTCCTTTGCATCCTTATTTCACTTTGGTATACACCCAGGAGTGTGATTGCTGAGTTACTGGATATTTTTGTGCTCAATATTGGGAAGGAATAGCTCAAAATGATCACATCTCATGCTCATTTTTCCCATCTTCCCTGTCCCATCCCCTGTGCCCCATCCTCAAGGCACCCACTCCTTCCAGACAAAGCTTCCGTCTCTCCCCTACTTCCTGTGCTCCAGAAACCCATAGCTTGAGCATCCCTGGAAACCAACTCCTTTTTTACCTATGAGAGGCAAATTTGGGGTATTCCTGGTCCCAAATATTCCTGGAAAATTGACTGGTGTTAAGTGCTTAATGGATTGGGACTCAGGAGACATGAATACTCCTGTTGAGATCACCCAGCTAAAGATCTTGTTTTAAAGATCATTTCTGTGCTTCAGTGGTCATTCAAAAGATTGGAAGATTAAGCCAATTCAAGAGGACTTGGAGATGGTCTTCTCCTGAATGAAGCAGTCGCTTATTTCACAAATCCAACTCTGATCTGAGAGTTCACTCAGCAGGTCTAATGGAGGAGAGGACTACATTTTCTTTTCCTTTCTACAAGTACTAAAATTGACAGCTAGGAAATGAAACTGTTGGCATATTTTGTTCAGAAGGACACTGTTTTAAACAGTGTGCAGGTTTCAACACAGGCAGATTGATAAAAAAAAAAAAACTGTAGTGAAATTCCATGTTGCTAGGAAAGCCAGCCAATGAGATGTAGAAAACTAAACTGTGCTTTCCATTACAACAGAGGAGTCTATGATGATGGCTGTTCCTACCTCCCACAAAAATATTTCCCACTGTGCTTGACTAGCCAGAAATAAAAGCTAGCTGACTCACAATTCAACAGAGAATATTATCTGTCCAGTCTAATCTATCCCTTCAAGTGCAGTGTTATGAAAATAAAAATTTCCAAAAAAGTTCCCAACCTCATATATGCACCAGTTGTACTGCAGTGATGATGAAGATGACAATGAGCAGTTTTTTGAGGAGGGTGACACAACCAAAACATCTACTATACAGTCAACTCCTGAAATTTATAACAGATTACAAATAGCTTCGGTGCAGAAGCTTGGAGTCAATTTAAAGCAAAGTGAAAGTTTAAAATTTGGTCACCTCCTGTCTTCTTCTCTTCTCTTCTCTTCTCTTCTCTTCTCTTCTCTTCTCTTCTCTTCTCTTTTCTTTCTTTCTTTCTTTCTTTCTTTCTTTCTTTCTTTCTTTGTTTCTTTCTTTCTTTCTTTCTTCCTTTTACTGGAGACCAAACTCACAACCTTGCACTTGCCAAGTAGGCACTTGTGCCGCTGAGTTAAGGAAAGTTTAAAATTTGGGATTAAAAACTTAAAATTAAGTCAAAGAAAATGGACAGAAGATTCAAGAAAAAAGGTGATTGGTTCTTCAGGAGGTTCTGGTCTTCTCCAACCTCAGCCCATTCCAGTCCTGAAAAAGAGAGTGTTGGGACTGTGATAAGGACAGTAGTTCAGTCAAACAAAGAAGACCCCTTGGTTAGACTGAGTCTTTCTGAATGGAGGAGCAAATATTTTCAGTAGGTGGTGACAGTGATCCCCCATTAAAGTGATGCCTGGCACAGAGGCTAAGGAAGAAAGTTGAAGTTGCAGCAATAAATATTGACAAAGAATGTTTCCTAAAGAAAGTTCCTGTCTCCGACTCTCTGAAGGAGCGATAAGGCATGTCAGCTGGACAATTGTTCACAGCCATCTATAGAAAAAGAGGAGACAAAAGAGAGAGTTAATAAAGTTGGTGAGAACCACGTGCGGGCATTAGGAAAGATTCTTCTTGAAAGAGCCAGTCAGAAACATGGAGAATTGCAAGCCAAACTCAAGACAGAAGGACCTTCAAAAGCTGACACATCTATATCAGGAATGAGAACCTCCTCCACCATCCAAGCCAAAACTTTCTTTGAGGTCCTGGCTGAAAACAAATGAACAAACAAACAGAGCAGGAAACAGAGAGACAAAAGTAATAAAAACCAAAAAAACACAAAGTGTGCAACTAGCATCAAGCTAAAGACTGACAGTGAAATTAAAAAAAAAA
>RJWT010002236.1:0-41996 GCA_004365215.1 Cuniculus paca
TGTGCAAAAGATTGCAAACAGGGAACCAACTGGCTTTGGATATTCTGAATGGAGAGTGTTTCCCTGCAACCATGAATTACATCCTGACAGCGCCATCTACCAGTAGCATTCCGAACTGCAAGAGCGAATGTGTGCAACCAAGATTCTGGCTATAAATAACCAAAACATTTTCAGAAGTCATGCAATATATAGCTGTGTCTAGCACGAAAACCATTCTATTTTGAATTTATCATCTTATAGTTTTGTTGTGGCCTCATAGCAAATAATCTAAGTGGTTTCTAGCTAACCAAGGTGCCGCATAGTCAATGAATAGTCAATGATTCACACAAGACCCATGTAGCAAAAAAAAAAAAAAAAAAGAAAGCCCCTCAACCTGATTATCATTTGATAATTGAAAGTATTTTAGTCACTACCAACATATTCTCTAGATTGGTATAGTGTTGTTAGTTCGTCCCTGACCTTCGATGATGGTGTCTCATAGGGGGAATACTGTGTGACTTCCTGTACCACTGCTTTCTTACAGTATCCTAAAGTCCAGAAAAATTCTATGTTGTACCCAAGTATTTCTATGAACTTGGCATTTAAAGATTTAGGAGATTAACCTTTAATATTCTCTCGTGTAATTTGAAAATAATCGAAATTAATCATTACTAAATCATTAAAGCACTGTCCCAATCTGTCTCTGTGCAGTCATTGGATTTAGAGCCTGTGCAATAGGAAGTCCTTCCTTCAGACTTGGCCTGGAAACTCTGCTTTAGTTCAGAGACATTACAATCTCTTGTGGCATGTGGTATAAACTTTTCTGTCCAAAACTAACAGTTAGTTGGCTCCATACTCACTCATTTCCTTCTCTCCTTTTCATCCTGTTCCTCCTCCCCTCCTGCTTTTCTGACAGTGGAAGAGAAATTATTTGAGTATTTGGAAATAAATGTCTTTTTGGGTCTCAAGAAGCTATGTAAACTGTAGGACCAGCGTAAACTCTGGGCTGAAGGGTGAGCAAATTTCTGAGATGAAGCATAAATATGCACATGAGTAACCGAATTCACTTGAGTATTTGAACGTGCTCTAAGAATTCAAAGAGAAAATTTGCTCATTGTTTATAAACAATAAAGAGACGTACACTTGTCTCAAGGTATTTCTTTTTTTTTAAAAAAGTTACTTCCACTTTGAATCCTAAGTGAAAATAAAGAAAATTATTTTTGTGGTATCATAAGGCTGATCTTGGTAGACTCTTTAAAAACTTTATGAAAAGAGTCACAAATAATGCTCCGTTTTATTTTCCTTTTAGGAAGAAAGAATATTTTGTTTATACTTCCAGACCTCGGGAATATAAAGAAAGACCTTTCATTTTTTGGAAAGGAAGCTTTTTATATCTTTGGTTGACTTCAAAAAAGACACAATCCTCTATATAATGGAGGTGATTGAACTAGTCATTTGGGTGAAACTCTCTCTGTCTTCATCTCACTCAAAATATTACATAAATGTAATCTGAACCATTGAGAGTAGCTCTACTTAAATCGTGTTATGTTTTCAGTAGTAAAGACTGATAACTTGATAGTTCCCAAGGGTTTGATGCTTACAGTTTAAGTACATAGTTGACATTACATGCTATTTTTCTGAAAATCCCCAGGGCTATATTAGAGATGAGATAAGTGGAGTTGTAGAGGACGGTATAGAAATCTGTGGGTAGCTTCAAGCACAGAGTTATTAGTCGACGTTGTATAAATTTAGTCATTCTCGTTTTAATGTAATATTGTTTCTGGTAGTTAATGGAAGATAATAAAAACGTGGCCTCAGTGTTTTTAGTATGCATATACTTCTTTAGTAGTAGCATTATATGAAAACAGCATTTACTGCATATTAAAAATCTTTGTAGGCATATTTCTTAGAGATCATGAGTTCACTTTCCTTACTCATTCTCTTTCTAACATAGAATTACATTTTTATTTCTAGAAAGACTTTTATTTCAGACCCTCACAGTTTCTCCTTTGGACTGTGGCCTCTCTCGTGGCCTCACTCCATAACCCCAGCGTCACTATCTCAGAATTCATCCTTGCCACAGTTATCGGACTGATCTATGTACTCTCATCATCCCACCATGGACACACAAAAACACACAATGTCCCTTAGCAATAGTGCCTCATGGTGAAGCTCCATCCACCCACTTTTCCATCTCAAACTTGAAATTCAGGAAACTGAATTCAAGGCAGTTCTGTTAAGCCATTTTCCACTTAGAAAGAGAATGTAGTTGCTGCCAGTGTTCATTAAATTTTCAGTAATGAGAATTACTCTACTTTGTAAATAAAAATGCGCTTACTAAAACCAGAATGTTATATATGGGGTCATGTCTCTTGTTTCCAAAAATCTAACAGTATACTAGAGCAGTGTGAGAATAATAGCAAAAGCAAAATATTTTGTGACAAATTTGGAGGTTGAGGTTAGGACTATAATCTGAGAGTTTTCTCAAGAAAAAACTGGGATTTTTTTCTTTGTATTTAAACAGACTGTGTGATCTAGAAGAACAAAGCAGTTTGAAATCGGTCTCTGTCACTCCATGCTGAGGTGGAGAACACAGTTCTGAGTGCAGTGCTTGACAGACAGCCCCGTGAATGAATCATCTAGGCTGCCTTTTTAGTCGTCTTTCCCATAGTTTCCTGAAAACTTGTTCTCCTGAATTCATCTAATTTTTTCTTTTCTTTCTCTTTGTCTTCTTTTAATTTTTGGAGAAGTACTGCCAGCTGGCTTGAACCTGCTTCCCATGTGTTCTTAATAACTTTTATTTCCCCAAAGGCTGGCCTATGCTTCTTAAACCTGGCTACACATTAGAACATGCAAGACAACTTTTTTAAAAAAGCTGGATCTATAAAGAATCTGATTAAATTGTTTGGGGTGTGCTTTGGTTAACAGAAGGTTATAAACTCCCCATCTGCTTCCAGCATGTGGATAGACCTTGCCATTCTCAGGTGAAATTTGGGAACAGCTAGAACCACTGTTTGGCTTGTACTTATCACTTCTGTCCATAAATTCCAGCTGACGGGATGCTGCATGCTCAATGCGTACTGACTACTCCAATGTAGAGTGAATGCTACATTTGAAAAGATTGTTCTTCCCCTGCACCTTAGTTCAAAACATGACTCAAAAAATTTCTGTAATCCCAGCTTTTTGGAAGACTATGCAGGAGGATCTTTGGTTTGTTCAAGGCCAATGTAGCAAGGTATTGTCCCCAAATAAAAAGAGCTAGGGATGTAGCTCTATGCTCCCAATATCACAAAACAAAACAAAACAAAACTGCCTATGTGAACCAATTAAAAGGGAAGGTTTCATTGGTCTCCTTGTCATCAATATCTGACCTTATCTTGCAGAGAATGTAGTATGGTCCTATTCAACTTGGTCTTGGAAAGCGCCACCTTGCCTAGGGGCTGAGGCATTCAAAGAGATTGAATACAGAACAGGAAAATATTTTTTTCTTTAATTCTTGATATTTTCTTATTAAATTCCATTCCTCTAAATTTAACCCTCCCTTGCATTGAATTTGAAAAGGCCCTAGATTGATGTTGCTAATTAAATTAAATAATTGTTAAACTGTTAATATTAGTGCAGAAGAACACTAATGAAAGAAAAACACCAAGTTATACTTGGCATAATAGTAGACCTGGTAGCGCTCTGGTGCTCAACACTGTCAGAAGAAGCATTGTTATTGACGGAGACGCTGGTGAACCTTTTGAGACACTTATGTGACGTTGGTAGGGGTTTCTGAAACAAGAGGTCCATAATGTACTCGTCAATTCACCAATCTTCTTTGCTGCTTTTTTCTGGTACATAGAATCTACTAGCTGAGCAGCTGGACTAAAGAGCTCTGTACCACTAGGCCTTGCTGATTGGATAACAATAGGCACTATATTTTATTTTTATTTTTATTTTTATTTTTAAAACACATGAATTTATCTTTTTTAGAAAAGAATAAGATGGGAATCGTCCAGAGCATGATTGACAGAAAGCCGAGTTATTTCCATTGCATCTATCGTGTATGTCCTATCCCATAATCTATTGTGGCATAAATGTATTTATAAGATGCAGTCCATATGCATGAACTTTCAGGGATCCTCAGGGGAAGAAAGGTTAGTCTAGAGTATGGAAGGAGGTCTAGTGTGCCTACATCTTGGTTTGGAATTTTTGAAATTTTCATAGTTGCACTTGGGATCTGTGTTTCCCTTATTTCAACTACAGCGTGGTAAACCCTGAGTGGGGAGGTGTTGGGGGTGGTTCCTGTGTATTGCCCAGGTTCTGGTGAACGGAGGGAAGTGGCTCTGTGGCTTCCAATGGCTCTGTTAATATTACCTTGTATTCATATACATTCATTTTTCTTTAGTAAGTTTTGGTTCCTTCAAATGACACAATCCTTAACCAAGAAGAATAATAAAGTGATCCAGAACACAGATACTTAGATTAATCTGCACCTGGAATTTCTCTTCTTTAAAAAAGATTCAAAGAAATTGTTTAATCTTGAGTTGACAAATTGCAAAGAAGGCTTTTCACCTAAAAAAACAGACTATGGCAGCAACAATAGGCCTAAGCAGCGGAGGAAAAACAAAGACTGCTCCAAAGATGAGGATGGTATTTTTTTTTTCTTTTTTGATACCTGGAATCAAACTCATGACCTTGCACTTACCAGGCAAGTGCTTGAGCTGCTGAGCTAAATCTCCGGCCCGAGGACGGTATTTCAAAAGTTAAATTCTTTGCTACTTCATATCAATAAGATATGTCTTTTATAATTTACTCTGTAATATTCTTCAAATGAAGAAAAATATTTTTAAAAGATTACACTTATATACTGGAAAAAAAAACATAAAACACAAAAGAAAAATACAGTTATTGCAAGAAATGATTATCATAATGATGGTAACAGTGATTACAAGTATTTATGTGCCAGGCTCTGTGCAAAAACAGCAGCAACAACTATAAGCCTTATAGATCTGATAACACTGAATTCTAATAAGAATTGTCAGAGTTCAGGAATGTTATTAGGACTCGTTCATGGATAAGAAAACCTAGAGAGTGACAAGATCATAATCCAAAATTATATAGCTGGAATGTGGAGGACTCAAATTGCGAAGCTAGTTGAATCTTGTTTTAGATACCATGATCTTAATCATTCTACTTTATTAGATTTAGATGAAAACTTCCCTCAACTTAGGGAGAAGAAGACTGGAAAATTGTCCAGGCTAGTGGCAATGCAATCCATCTGAGAAAGGAGAGTCTGAGAATTTGTTCTGAGCAAGAGTTAGGGCTTTGTAAAAATTTGAAAAATATCTTGAAGGTTTGTGGAGGGTTGATCAGAAAACCGAAATCAGAGACTATTATAGTAATTAAAATGAAATAAAGATGAGGTGTTAGGTTATGACTTATCAGGGTTTATGGATGTTGGAAAAAGCACAATAGTCACAGAAAACTCTAAAATTTGAGTATAGTGGGCTAAAAATGAATGTGTCATTGAGAGCAAAAGAGAAAATGGAAAGCATCTATTTTTTTATAAAAGAAAGGAAAATAATACTTTATTGGAAGTGTCATGCAATTGTGGGCAAAGATGCAAGACAGACCTTTTATTACTCAAGTGAATTGTCTTCCTGCCCCGTTCTTGTTAGGTCTCTGAGCATTCATATTTCAGTATCTCAGTCTCACATTACCATTTTAGATCTTCTTGTTGTGATCATCATCTTGTTCTCATTTCTTATTCATATTTCAACAGTGAATCATAAACTTTTTTATATAGTGATAGATATTCTACCTTATTTCTATGGTTATGTGTGAAGAACTATAGCTTATTAAGGTTGTAGAGTCTAACTAGTAGTAGCTGTTTTGCCAACTACATACACACTTGGAGTTTGCCCAGTTTTCATGTTGCCATACTCCACTAGTCCTCCAATATATCAACTTACCCTGCTCGTCACCCAATATATTGACTTGATCATTGTTGCTTGGTAAACTTGATTCCAAATGCAACATCACATCACCTCAGATACATATTGAGCTTCCAGAGTCCAGTAATTTTCAGAGGTGCTAAGAGTACTTGGATCATGATCCAATCACTTACACTCTGAGTTCCTTGTATATTGAATGCCTTCATTTTATTTAATATATTAGATATATTTATATGAATCTATAGATTAATAACTCATGTGTCCCAATCGTGTCTTGCTTTTTCTTTTTAAACTTGCAATAAGGTGAAATTTTTCTGTTTTATATAGCAAAACTCATCGTGGTTATTGAGTTTGACTTAGTCAATTCCACTTCAAAGAGTTTTGTGAAATGAGAGTAAGATAAATTCATTTAAACCAGAGAAATTTTCTTTCACTCATTTTCACCTTCTATCAGCCCAGTCTCTTAATTTCTCCAGGAAAATGAAATCAGTGGAGAAAGTTGACTATGCCTGTAGACATATATTAATATAACTCTAGGCCTTTCTTTTGTTTTTATTTCTTTTACTACTGGTAAAGCGCATCAACTAGAAATTTCTTTCACCATTTCAGGACATCTTGGATCATGAAAATATATTTCTAAAAGAATATTAAAGGAAATATAAATTCTTGTTGATAGAGATTATAGTCCCAAAACAAGTACTTTGGGTTCTATGTGAATAATTGATAAACTTTCATTCAGGGCAAACATTGTCTATTAAATCCAATCTATGTGCAAACATGCAAGTGAATATTTAACATATATTGTGTACTGATATATTAAAGAATTTATTGTTGAACAAAACCATAAAGTTTCTTTCATGAAAATCAAATATATTTTAATAGAAACAGGTTTTAATTGGCTTCATAACAATACCTCAAATCCAGTGACTTTGTGTAAATAATGGGCATTAGAGTCTGAATATCTAGATTCTTGTCCCAACGTTGCCACTTACTAACTTAGGCGACCTTGGGCAATTTATTTGACCTCTTTAAGTAGTCTCAATTATGTTGTCAGAGATTATTTCCCCCTGTCACTTGGAAGGTATAGTGCTAAGAATACTAGGTTAGAAGTTGAATCGTGACTTGTGGTTTTTGCCTGCAGCTGTGTCTTGGGCCTCGGTTTCTCTGTGACATAAGGAGGATGGGGTTGATAGTTACTTAAACTTTTTTCATATTTTAGGCCACAATCGCCTTTCTTTTATGCTGAATTTCACATTCAGGAGGGAAAATAAGCTTTCTTAGCATTCCCCTTCCAGGGTCCTTTATTTTTAAACTTCAGTTGCAAGGCTGTGGTTGTGAATCTAGGAGTAAAATATTTTGAAAATTTTAAAATTGCTAAATCATTTATTTACCAAAAAAGACCTTTTGCCATTGGATTTCAAACAATGGTAGGAGTGGTTTGAGGAAACACAGTCTACACTAAAACTTATTTCCCGGGGGCTTGGAAAGAGTGATTTCTCCTAAATCTTGCATTTTTGAGAAAGGTGGAGCTGAGCTCTCCTCTGTAGAAAACATCTGTCAGAATGTATGATTCGTTGCCAGAAGCCTTCTTTTGGAATCTTTTCTTAATAACAACAGCGTATTATAAAAAGATGCTTTGTATTTCACTGATGCCTTTATTTAGACCACCTTTCTAAACCTTTTATAAACATGTCTAAGAAACACAGGCTGTGTCTAGACCGCCAAACAGAAAGGCACCCAAGTGAAACAGGAAGAGTGACTGACCATTGAGCAGGCACGGTGTTAGTTGACTCCGTAGGTAATTTTCATGAAGTCTGTAAACAGTACATATAAATTTTATGGTAGCTGATTCTATTTAAATTATTCTTTATCAGTCTGCACATATTCAAAGCCTCTTTACTAACTGTGCCTGTGTTATTTTAAAACAACAGATTATTTAGGACTTACAAAAATAAAAAGATAAAAATCAAAACAAGAATGTCTGATAAAACTTTGTATTATTTTCTTCTTATTGGGTTAGAAACTTCATACATTCTAAATACAAGTTCTTTCTCGGATTCGTGTGTTGCAAACATTTTTTCTCAGTCTTCTGTTACCCTTTTGGTTTCTGTCAAAAAGTCTTCCCTCCCTGCCCCCTGTACTGGGGATTGAACCCAGGACATTTGCGCTTAGCTCTATCTGCAGACTTTAAAAAAAATTTTTTTTTATTTTTTTTATTTTTTGGTATGGGACAGGTTCTCATGAAGTTGTTAAGTTGCAAGCTGAGTTTATATTTACAATCCTCCCAGAACATACAGGCTTCCCTGAGTGCTGAAATAATAGATATGCTAACAGTGTCTATTGAACAACTAATGTTTTTAAATTCTGACCTAGTTCTGATAGTTTTCTTTATAGATTTTGTAGAGTTACTACACAGATGACTATCTTTTTGTTGTTGTTATTCAACTTGATTACACAGTCTAGAAACAGCAGTGCAATGTAGAATAGAAACTTACTTTGCTCCTGGCCTCAGAGGAATACCGTTAGGTTTTTCATTACTATGACATTAGATGCTGCTTTTAATAGATGCTCTATACAGATACTTCAAATAGTAGATAATATTTGCTGTTTTTATAGTTTTGCGTATTACAGTTAAAAAAGATCTTTAGCAACCTCAGGGTCATTAAGAGTTTCTCTTGAGGTGTCTTTCAAAAGTTCAATAGTTCTGACATTTAGGTTTTGCTCTATTTGAGTTATTTTGCATATGGTATAAAATAATAATCACATTTTTTTAGTCCTTTGCAGATGGCTCTTGAATTGTTCCAGCATCAAATACTAAAATTCTAATCCTTCCTTATGAAAATACCTGAAAACAACTGGCAAAAATAAAATGATCATTGCGTGGGTTGACCTGTGATATCTATTCTAATCCATTGCTTTGTCTATGTTTATGATACTTCACTTTCTTGATTATTAAACTTGGGCAATCACTCTTCAAATAAAGTATTGTAAAGTCCCATAGACTTTTCTTTTTGAAGGACGTTTTACTATTCTAGGGTCTTTATATTTCATTATAAATTTTAGAAAGAAAATTGTCAGTTTCTATACGAAGGACCACTGGGATTTCAATTATTATCATGCTGGATGAACTATCAGAAAATCCAATCAGTAATGCACATTTCTCCATATCTTCAGGCCTTTAATTTAGCAAAACTATATTTTGTAGTTTTCAGTGTATACGACTTGTACATGTTCTATCAAGTTTATCCATCAGTATTTCATGATTTTTGCGTTAGTATAAATGACATGCCTCTACCTTCAACTTATAATTATTTGCTTCTAGTTTAATAAGATATAATTAATATTGTAAATTCATCTTTTATCTGGGAATCATGTTACGTTAATTCACTTGTTCTGATAGTTTTCTTTGTAGATTTTATAGTGTTTTCTATGTAGCTTAAATGTATGGTTGAATTTTCCAATGAAGATATTTGGTCATAGGTTTTGCTTTGTAATAAAGTTTTATCTAAGAATTTAATTTCTTTAACAGATTTATGGCTGTTCGAATCATGTATTTCTTTTTGCATGAGCTTTGTTAGTTTGTATCTTTCCAGGAATTTCCTACATTTTATCCAATTTTTTAAATTCATTATGCAATTTTGTTGTTCCTTTCAATGTGCAAAACTTGTGGTGATGTCACATTTCTCATCTCCAATGTGGTGATTTGTTTCTTTTTCTCATTTTCTTTGTCAGTCTGGCTGCAGGTTTATCAGTTTCATTGGTCTCAAAGATGCAGTTTTTGCTTTCATTGTTCTTTTTGGAATTTTTATATTTCATTTGTCCTGCTTAGAGTTAATATTTTCTTTCCTCTGTCCCATTGGACTTAATTTTCTCAGATCTTGCTTCTTTGTTAAGACTACTGAAGAAAATTTTCTTCTTTCTTAGCATAGTGTTATAATGATGTAAATTTGCTTCTAAGCAGTATTAGTTACAATGTAATATTTTTGGTATGTTCAGGCTTCGTTTTTATTTGGATTAAGTCTCTCATTTCTCTATCTCTTCTTTGATCTATAGATTAATTAAAACTTACTAGTTTCCAGATATTTGGGGATTTTCCAAATATATCACTGTTACTGTTTCCTAATTTAACTGTACTTTTGTCCAAGTAACACAGTCTGTGTGATCTGAGGATTTTTGAATGTTTTAAGACTTCATTTATAGGGGAGGAGACAATCATTTTGGGCAATATTCCCTGTGAATTTCAAATGCTTCAATATTTTGTTGTTGTCACAATGTTCTGTAAATAC
Organism: Cuniculus paca; assembly: GCA_004365215.1. NCBI lineage: Eukaryota > Metazoa > Chordata > Mammalia > Rodentia > Cuniculidae > Cuniculus > Cuniculus paca. The sequence continues at coordinate 10,205 of RJWT010002236.1, forward strand.
AGGATCCATAAATTATAATTGATAAATAGTTTTTCTCTAATCCTTGAGAAGAGCAACATCATATTTCATGTGTGATTGTTTGCCTTCCAGAAACACCAATTTGCTCTTCACATATTTTGTAACTCTATTATACATTGTAAATACATTTTGAACTACTACATTCCCTCCATCAATTGATATACTTTATCATTATGCAACATCTTTCTTACTCCTTTTAATACCCTTAACTCTGAAATCTACTCTGTCTAAAATTCCTACAGTCATTTAAACAGTGGTTGCACTAACAGTAGTGTCACCTTTTCCTAATGACTTGTAACCTATTGCTAGCTTTATATTTGAAGTGCTTTTTTCTAGGCAGTGCTGATTGAAGCTTGTTGTTTTACTGAATCTTGCTCTATTTGCCTTTTAATCTGAGTGTCTACATTAATGTGATTATTGATAGTAATATAAACTCTATTTTTTCAATTTGTCCCAATCTCATTTTCTTTTTTCTATTTTTGGCTTATTTTGGGCTAATTGATTATTTTTATGATCCTATCCCATATCTTTTTGTTTGTTACTTGTAACTGCAATTATGGAAAATATAAGAAAGGATGCTTGATATCATAAATAATTAAGGGAATTCAAGGTAACACTAAAAAGAGAGACCAGTCTACTCATTAGGAAGGGTAAACTGAAGAAGTTGGATAACAGAGCTAGAGAATGTTACTCAACGACAGAACACTTGACCAACATATGAAAATCTCCAGGTTCTGTCCACAGTACTGTAATCAAGAAGGAGAAAGAGGAGGTGGAGGAAAAGAAGTAAAAGAACAAAGAAGAAGGAACAAGAGAAGAAGAATTTGAGAAATAACTAGTATTGGTTAAAGAATCAAACATTGCTGGAAGAAATGTAAAATAATTATATAACGACTTCAGGAAACTGGACTCCAAGCAGCAGCGCATCTTTGCTGGTAGGCAGCACACGAGCTGAACCCCCACACAGCCATCTCCACCTAGCCCTGAGGCTCAGGGATGTCCCCTGCAACCTGAGAAGACCCCTCCCATCCTTCCCAATCAATTGGGGAGATTTGGAACAGCACAGGAGTCTGGCCCTGGACCTGCCTGGTGACTCCAAGCAGTGGAATAGCCTTGGAGGTGACCCTGGTGTGAACTGAAGCCATGCACAGTGAATTTCACCCAGCCACACATCCTTGGGACCACACATGCAACCTTGTGGAGCCCTGTCCAGCAACCTCAAGCAGCCAGAGAGCCTTGCCATACAAAGTGGGGCATGCTGAAGTTCCGCTCAGCATACTCCCCCAACTTAGGGAGCCTTCCAGTGCCCATAAGAATTCAGTAAGGCCTGCCTAATGACCCCCTGTAAACTGGGGAAACACTCTGCAGTGCAGACAGCCATACTCAACCCAGGAAATAACTGAGACTTTGCATTCACCTGCCACAGGGCAGTACAGGAAAATGACAAAATGAAAGGGCAAAATCCAATCTCACACATCCAGCCCATCCCAAACAAGCCTAAGAGACATGGACATAGAAGAAAGTATAAGCCACACACCTGAAACTTCTGAAATGATAGCAACTGAAGTAAAGAAACAACTCCATGAAGCTGTAAAGGAACTGAGATTAGAAATAATCTCCCAGATAAAACAAGAAATGATAAATGTAATGAAAGAAATGCCTAACACATCTAAAGAAGACATAGCTAAAAAAAAGAGGAGCACTGCAAAATGATGGAAACCTTGAATGTACAATACAAGAAAGGAAACTGACATACAGATAAGTGAAGCATATAGAACTCCAATTAGCCATAATCAAAATAAATCTACATCTAGACATATAATAATCAACATCCCAGAAATTCAGCATAAGAACACAATATTAAAGTTGTTAGAGAAAAGAAACAAATCACCTATAAAGGAAAGTCCATCAGACTTATAGCAGACTTTTCAACACAAACAATGAAGTCAAGAAGAGCATGGAGAGAAGTATTTCAATTCCTAAAGGAAAATGACCTCCAACCCAGATTGATGTACCCTGCAAAACTATCCTTCAAAATCAAAGGAGAAATAAGATACTTCCATGACAAAGAGTAGCTGAAGAACTTGATGACCACCAAACCCACCCTGCAAAGAACACTGAAACATAGTCTAGATAGACCGAAAAATAGCTATGACTTCAAGAACACCAACAGAAAGAAACCACCAAGCAGGGCAAACAATTAAACAGAGGCAAAAGGTAAGGAAACCAAAGCAGAAAGATAACATGACAAAAATAAGCCAACATGTATTAGTTATAGCCATCAATGTACATGGCCTCAATTCACCAATCAAAAGAAACAGACTGGCAGAATGGATCAAGAAACAACATCCAACCATATACTGTCTACAAGAAACCCATCTAACCCAAAAGGAAATTCATAGCCTGAAAATCAAAGGATGGAAAACAATACTTCATGCAGCAGGAACTCAAAAAAAAGCAGGGGTAGCTATTTTGTTCACAGACAATGTGAACTTCGAACCAAGAATGATCAAAAGAGACCACTACATACTTGTTAGGGGAAAACTCCAAGAGGAAGAAGTAACAATCTTAAATATATATACCCCAAATATGGGAGCACACAGCTATACAAAACAAATATTAATAGAAATAAGAAATCAAATAAACAATAACACAATTATAATGGGAGACCTTAACTCCTCCTTGACACAAAGACACAGATCAGCTAGACAGAAAATCAACAAAGAAATAACAGAACTAAATCAAACTTGTTAACAAACGAACTTGGTGGATGTGTACAGGGTATTGGACCCAACAAAATTGGAATATACATTCTTTTCACCTTTGCATGGGACATTCTCTAAAATAGACCATATACTCACCCACAGAACATGCTTAAGTAAATGCAAAGGAATCAAAATTATCCCATGCATATTATCTGATCATAGTGCCATGAAATTGTAAATTAATGACAAAAAAAACTGCAACAACTTCATAAATACATGGAAATTAAATAATACACTCCTGAACAATCAATGGGTCACACAGGAAACTAAAGAAATTAAACAATACCTACAAGCAAATAAAAATACAAATACAACTTACCAGAAGCTATGGGATGCAATGAAAGCAGTCCTCAGAGGGAAATTTATTGCAGTGAATGCCCACATCAGGAAAATGCAACAAACAGAAATAAACAACCTGATGTTACACCTCAAACATCTAGAAAAAGAAGAGCAAGCCAAGCCCAAATCCAAAAGAAGGGAGGCAATTATAAAGATCAGAGCAGAAATTAATGCAATTGAGACTAAGAAAACAATACAAAGAATCAATGAATCAAAGAGTTGGTTCTTTGAAAAGATAAATAAAATTGATAAGCCCCTATCTAACCATACATAAAAAAGAAAAGAAAAAAACTTAAATTCATGCAATAAGTAATGAGAAGGGTAGAATCACTACAGACCCTATGGAAATACAGAAGATCATCAATACCTATTTTGAAACTCTTTACTCTCACAGGTTCAATAATACAGAAGAAATGAACAGATTTCTAGAAACATATGAATTACCTAAGCTGGATCAAGAGGATGTGAAACTACTGAATAATCCTATTTCAGTTAATGAAATTGAAAATGTAATTAGAACCTTGCCAACAAAGAAAAGCCCATGTACTAATGGAGTCATGGCTGAATTCTACAAGAAATTTAAGGAAGACCTAATGCCAAAACTCCTCAAACTCTCCAGTGAAATCCAAAGGGAAGTAAGTCTACCTAACTCATTCCTAGAAGCAAGTATTACCCTAATACTAAAACAAGAAAAAGACCCAACCAAAAATGAGAACTACAGGTCAATCTCCCTAATGAACATAGATGCAAAAATCCTCAGTAAAACACTGGCAAACAGACTGCAGCAAGTCATCAAGAAAATTACACACCACAACCAAGTGGAATTCATCCAAGGAATGCAGAGATGGTTCAACATATGCAAATCAATAAATGTAATACACCATATCAATAGACTGCAAAATAGGCATCACATGATCATTTCAATAGACGTAGAAAAAGCTTTTGATAATATCCAACACTCATTCATGATAAAAACCCTACAGAAAATCGGAATAGATGATCTTTACCTCAACCTGATAAAAGCCATCTGTGACAAACCAACAGCCAGCATCACATTAAATGGTCAAAACTGAAAGTTTTCACTCTAAAATCAGAAAAAAGACAAGGATATCCACTATCTCCACTCCTATTCAATATAATGTGGGAAACATTAGCCAGAGCAATTAGACAAGAGAAAAAAATAAAACGAATAAGGATAGGAAAGGAAGAAGTTAAATTATCATTATTTGCAAATGACATGATACTTTACATAGAAGACCACCAAAACTCCATTGAAAGACTTCTAGATGTAATAACCAAATTCAGTAAGGTAGTTGGATACAAAGTCAACACTAAAAAATCAATAGCATTCCTGTACACAAACAACAAAATCATTGAGAGAGAGATAAGACAAACCACACCCTTCACGATAGCATCCAAAAAATGAAATACTTAGGAATCAATCTAACAAAGGAAGTAAAAGAGATATTCAGTGAAAATTACAATACTCTAAAAAAAGAAATCAAAGAGGATCTCAGAAAATGGAAAGACATTCCTTGTTCATGGATCGGAAGAACAAACATTGTGAAAATGTCCACTCTCCCAAAATTGTTATACAGATTTAATGTAATTCCAATCAAAATATCATTAGCATACCTCACAGATCTAGAGAAATAATTTCAAAAATTCATCTGGAAACAGAAGAGACCTAAAATAGCAAAGGAAATTAAGGGCAACAAAGGCAAGGCAGGAGGCATCACAATCCCTGACTTGAAATTATACTACAAAGCAACTGTAATAAAAAAAGCATGGTACTGGAATCAAAACAGACTGGAAGATCAATGCAATAGTTTAGAAGATACAATCCCAACTACAAACACACTCAGCTGCCTTATCTCTGACAAAGGGGCCAAGCATGTTCAGTGGAAGAAAGATATCCTCTTTAATAAGTGGTGCTGGAGAAATGGGCTTTCCATATGCCAAAAATTAAAACTAGACCCAAGCTTATCACTATGCACTAAACTAAAGTCAAAATGGATCAAAGATCTAAGTATCAGAACAGAAACACTAAGTCTGCTGGAAGACAAAGTAGGTAGAAATCTTGAAGACATAGGGGTAGGCAGAGAGTTCATGAACAAAAATCAAACTGCAAGAAATACTTCCCAGAATCAACAACTGGGATCTCATTTTATTAAAAAGTTTTTGCATGTCAAAAGAAATCTCCAACAGAGTGAAAAGAAAACCCACAAATTGGGAAAAAAAATCTTAGTCAACTGTCCTTCAGAAAAGGACTTCTATCTAGAACATACAAAGAACTAAAAAAAAAAAAAAACCAGGCCCTCGAAATTCAAAGACCCAATCCAAAAACAGGCATCTGAGGTGAAAACACACTTCTCAGCTGAAGAAATATGAATGGCAAATAAATACATGAAAGAATGTTCACCATCATTAGTCATTACAGAAATGCAAATTAAAACAACACTTAGATTCCATCTCACTCCAGAAAGAATGGCCAAGGTCAATAAAACAACCTATAACAAATGTTGGCGGGGCTATGGAGAAACAAGAACTCTTCTGCACTGCTGGCGAGAGTGTAGACTGGTGCAACCACTGTAGAGATCACTGTGAAGAGTCCTCAAAAAAATAGTATTAGAGGTCTCACTTGACCCAGCTATTCCACTTCTGGGCACATTCCCAGAAGAACTGAAAACGTCATACTACAGTGATATATGCTCACCCATGTTTATAGCAGCACAATCTGTAATAGCCAAATCTTGTAAAAAACTCACATGCCCATCAATGGAGGAATGGATAAAGAAGATGTGGTGTTTCTATACAATGGAGTACTACTCGGCTATAAAGAAGAATCACAGAGAGGCTTTTATAGGTAAGTAGATGCGACTTGAGACCATAGTCATAAGTGAAATAAATCAAACCCACATGTGTAAACATCATATCATCTCCCTAGTGTAAGACACTGAAAGAGTAAATAATATACAAAATCTTCAATAAATGTTGTGAAAGGGTAAGAAACTTCTCAAAAGGAAAAAACAACTGTGGGAAAAGGAGGAAAGAAGGAAGGGAAAGAAAAAAGATATAAATGTATATATATATATATATATATATATATATATATATATATATATTTAAGATAATTGTACCACTAATTGTATTAGTTCTTGGACCAAAACAGTTAACATTCATAGGATTAGATCAATTTTGCATGTCTGTATCTGGTAATCTGAATAACTCTTTTGAAGAACACTATACAAAATAACAGCCTTTGTTATGTTCCTACAAACTTGTTTGGAAAGCCTATATTGTTATTGTTTTGGACTCTCTGTTACTATTATTTATTTGTCTTTTCTTCTTGTTTTTCTTTTGTTTTGTTATTCTACCTAACACAGAAAGGACAGATGTACATGTATAGGCTGATACATACCTAGAACTACTCCCTAAAGAATTTACAGGAACTGATTTTATTAAAGGTGATGATATGAACAGCTACTGTAAAGAAAATGAGACATTATGGTAGCCATTGCTGTTTTATTATCATTATGTTTTGAAATACAATAATGCTTCTGTTCTGTGATTTGGTTGGTTTTAGTTGATTATTATTTGATTGCAATATATGGGAAGATATGGGCAGCTATCTTGAAGAAAACAAGAGACATTGTGGTAGCCATTGGTGATTCCTTACTGTCTGGTTTGAAAGCCTGTAATGCTTTCATTCTTTTGTTTTGATTGGTGTTATACTATTCTGTTTTGTTTGAATTTATTGTGTGTGAAGGTATGAACAACTATTTTGAAGAAAATAAGAGACACGATGGTAGCCATTGATTTCCTTTTGTCTTGTTTTGAAGTCCTATATCGCTTGCATTGTTCTGTTCTGATCTGCTTTGCTTTGTTCTCTGTTTTGTTTTGTTTTATTCTCTTTAAAATAAAAAAAAATAACTTCAGGAAATTCTTGGAAGTTTTTTTGAAAGTTTAACAAATGCCTTATGATCCAGTAATTAAACAACTAGACATTCATACAAGAGAAATGAAAGCAGATGTCCCTATGAAGAATGAATCCCAACAGCTCTACTTAGAGCAAAAGTTTGGAAATAACCTAAATGCCCATTAAAATGTGAATGCATAAATAAGTAACCATGTAATGGAATTCTACTCTGAAACATGAATGAATAAAAAATTATATTGAGTGCGATGCCAGACAAAAAGTTCACAGTAAATTATTCCATTTATAGAAAATTTCAGAAAATTCAAATTAATCTTCATGACAGAAAGTAGATTAGCATTTACCTAAGGATGAGAAATGGCAGGTAGTGGTAAGAGAAAAGAATTACATACTCTGATAAGAAAACACTTGGGATTGATTATCACTCACTATCATGGCTTGGGTAATAAAATCAGATAGAGATATCAAACACTGTAGATACTGGACATCAAACATGACTCAGTAAAATTATAAAAATTACTAACAGAAAATATTTTAAAGAAAATTTAAAGTACAAGTTAGAGGAAATTAATGTTAGATGAATTTAAAGGACTTGATGTTCACTGAGAACAGGGGCAATTATAGGAGATATTTTAAAAGATAAGAATCTTAAATTTAATGGGCATGTTCAAGAATGGAATTTATACTTTAAAAGATGGGTTGTGTCTTTGGACGATGTCAATACTAAACTCTAGCAGTTTATTTTATTGTTATGCTAAAAGAATGTGTGTCTAAATGGTATAAGCAGGAATCAATTTTATTCTATTTCCATTTTGTCCAGGGGCTAGATGTTTTCTGTCTTTTGGTGACATAGAAGCAGACTTTATGTCACTGTCTGATTTTATTTCAGGAATTAAAATGTCCATACCTATATAATTATGAAAACTTCCAATTTAATTTATGGCCAGTGACTTTCTCCAGCCTCCCTCCATTGCACTAGTTCAGGTCTAGAGTCTGCAGAGTAAAAGGGAACATGTCTCTATCATTTCTGTTTTGTCAACCATTGCTTCCTCTCCCAACCCACCTTCCTAACCCAGATTCAATTCTTTCTTAGGGTACAGGAGATGAAAGAAACAGGCAGTAGAGGAAGAACAGTTTTCCTTTTTTATGACTCTTGCGATCTGACTTTAGCAAAAGGTAAACTGGACTCTTTATGGAGTGCTCTACTACACGTTCTGTTGCCCACATGGTATACCTATTTGTTTTTAACTTCCTTGCCAACAACATAGGATTCTTCCCTTACTCTTAGATTCTGAAGATCTGCTTTTCATTTGAAGTAACATCAAACATTCAGATGGCGTTCTTTGTTGAAAATTAAGTACATTACTAGCCAACTCTGTCTCATTTGACACAATCGTACATTATAGGAAACGTACATTGTGTGGTGGTATGTGCTGCCCCTCCCACCACGGAAGCCTTAAGCTCCAGTATATCCTTCCCTCAACTTAGTAGCTATACATCAACTCTGCAGATGATCAGACTTAGCTCTTCTTAGTTGACTTTGATGAAGAATAAAGAGCCCTCCATACCTTTCTTTCTACTGAGTGGAGGGAAAGAAAAAATGCCATAGAAATTCAGAAACTATTATAAAAATGTCTTTCAGATTCTTCAACATCAAAACTTTATATCATAATATAAAGATTATTTAATTAGGGCTTGAAAAAAAAGTGTTTTCATTCTTGTTTCCTCACTATTTCCTTTGCTCGGCCAATATTACCTCAGTGTGGAATGTGGAAGCATCAGCTGGCTATTGTTTTCTTCTTGGAATTTGAGGTCTCAGCCAAAACTGAAAAGAAAGGTTTTCGTTTTAGCATCCTGTTACAAGGATGTTAACTGCCAAGGATGGGATGGAATTGAATTTGACTATCAAAATTTGTAGTTCTCAGAACATAGGATAGCAAGAAACATCATTCATAAACATCTTGACAGAATGTAATTAGAGTTAGCATATTTAATTTTGTGTTTATTTGCATACATTTCAGACTTTGAGCTAACATGATATTAGAATTTATACTGGATAACAAAACAAGGTTATATATAACTCTAAAAATGTCAAAATATTGGCAAGCAATCTTGTTAATGCAATACTTTTCCATGAAAGTTAGCAAATAAAAAAGACAAGCTTTAAAAAAAGGTTCCTTCTTATATTATCATCGATTTATCTTAATTGGCTTTAAAATCATTACATGCTTCATAACTAACAATGTATGATTTATTACTTTGGGCACAGGATAATATGACTACATGCCAAACAGTTTTATTATATCTTGAAATTATTAGTGAGGGTTAATGTTGAAAAACTCTTAACACATTACAATAATAAATACTTTATAACTTTCTCGTAAAACAGGAGAGAATATATATAAATTTTTATAAGGAAGTGTCAAAAAAACAAAAATCCAAATAAATAAGGAAAAATTTTATTCTCTCTATTACAATACAGATAGGACTCCAGATCTGGATATAAAATTATCTTAGCAAGGCATTTTTCCTTTGACATCCATGAATAGGAACAAACAGGTTATAGAGAGGGCGATTATATAGTTGACAACTCCCCTCCCCACCCTTTTCTGTGGTACTGGGACCAACCGTATGCTCTTCCACTGAACTACATCTTCAGATTGCTTTTTTTTGAAGTTTTTATTTTGAGAAAGGGTCTCACTAAGTTGCCTAGGCTGGCCTCAGACTTCAGATGCTCCTCTCTCAGCCTCCTGAAGAGGAGCAGAGTGACTGGATCTGGAGTGTGTGATGCTAAGACTGATTCCTGGTGCAATGGTAGACTCAAGCACACTAGGATCAAGGCTGTGTTACCTTCCCTGAAGTTATTAGCTGAGATGATGAGTATGTCACTGCACTCTGCTTCACTGGAATTGTTTTTATAATGGGGTCCCAATCAGCTCAATAAATATGCTTATCTCTGTGTTTAGTAATGTCAAGGTGAGAACATTTGGGCTAATAATTTTTGAGCTAAAAAAATAGGAATTTAAGGGTTTATGACTGACCTTGTAGGTAAATCAGAAGGTCATGTGCAGTTTTAGGAAAGTCATATTGTATCTTATCTAAATCATATGGGAAGCAGTGTTTCTCTGCATGAAGGCACTTTCTAAAATTGAAAAGGATGGGGGATTCTGAACAATAAATAGAGATAGGCGTTTTTTAACCACCCCTAGTTTCTAGGATCCAAGTTCAGTATCATCAAGACTATTTTTGAGAGGGCATTGGAAAGGTGAGTTAGCAAATCTTCAAGTATTAAAACACAAAAATTGATGACAGGAATGATGGCACCCTCCTGTAAACCCAGCACTCAGGAGGCTAAAACAGGAGGGTTATGTGTCCAAGTCCAGCCCTGTCTACGTAGTGAGAGCTTATCTCCAATAAAGCAGAACCAAAACCCCAAAGAAAAATAAACTGATGGCATGATCAGTTATGATTTCAACTTTTATCATTTGTAAATAAGACACATTCTCAACTTGTAATCCTACACATAAAGAGTTAAAATTTGTCAACCTTATCTTCATACTAAGAGAAAGCTGAAAAAACTGAAGCTCAGCAATCCTACTTAGATTCATCAGCGAATTAAAGTGAAGAGTTAACTGTAGCCTTGGAAACCAAAGAGACAGGAAAACATCAATATCGAAGATCACAGTTTCCTGGGAACAGAAGCCCCCTCCCCAGAGCACGGTCTCTGCTTGTGATACTTGAAGGGCAATTGACTAATTATCAGGGACTGAATATAGATTACCTGGAGAAATAAAACTTCCTCGGGTCCAACCTTGCAAAGTTTCAGTATATTCTGGAGGACCTAGGGTTTTACTTCCTGTAGTTCGCTGTGTTCTCAGGATCAAGGCCAGAGGCGATCTTGTCATATTCATATTTGGCAGGTGGAAAGGAAAAACAAATTATTTTGAAATGTGTCCATTGACTTCTGCTCTCCCTAAGAAGACCTACAAGGGAAACTATTTTACCAGAGCTTAAACATTTTTTTTTCAGAAGCCAGAGAACCTTGGAAAAGGGAAATAGCCAGTTCCAGGCTGTTATAATGTGTGCCTAGATTTCCCCCCAAAGCCTCATGCAGTCATCTGTGGGGCTTTTTCAGAGGTGGCTGGTTCTAGAGTATGTGATGTTGGGACTGACTCATGGTGCAATGATAGGCTGAAGCACACTAGGATTAAGGCTGTGAGTGTTACCTGCCCTAAGAAACCTGCATAAAAATATAAGGGTTAGAAAGAGCTGTGATTTTTGCCTGTTGCTTTGCTATCTTCTGTTTGCCATGAACTGTTCTCCTCTGCAGTGCACCTCTACCAAGCCACCATGCCTTAGAACCAGTCAACTATGGACTGAAACCTCTACAAACTGTGAGCTGAATAAATTTTTCCTCCTTTAACTTTGGGTATTGGCTATTGGACATTTTGTCTCAGCATTGGAAAAAATAAGACACAACCTCTTTAAGCCTTTAGTCCAAAAAGAAGAAAGAAAGAGAAAGAGAGAAAGAAAGAAAGAAAGAAAGAAAGAAAGAAAGAAAGAAAGAAAAAGAGAGAGAGAGAGAAAGAAAGGAAGAAAGGAAGAAAGGAAGAAAGAAAGAAAGAAAGAAAGAAAGAAAGAAAGAAAGAAAGAAAAAAAGAAAGAAAGAAAGAAAGAAAGCAAGAAAGCAAGAAAGCAAGAAAGCAAGCAAGCAAGCAAGCAAGCTGAAAAGCACTTGTAAGTGTTATAGGCTAAGGGCACAGGTTTACTAAAATATTGAGCAAAGCATTATAGAACATTTCCCTTCTTCCTCATGTTTCCAACCAGACTGCCATATAATAACAGGGGGTTATAAGGAAAAGAAATGCAAAGTACAGGTCCTATTTAAGGAGTCCAAAAGTAAACTTAAAGACAGGGTTCTAAAACACTCTAGGAAGCAGAAATAATAACAAAGATACTGAAGAGAATTTAAGCCTCTTGACACCTACAGATACAGCAAATACTAAACATAGCCTAACTAACCCCGAGCCAGATAAATATAAAGCTTCCCACTAGTGAAGGGAACAGGCATTCCTTTCGGTGCCAGGTACTGTAATCATTGTGTCTGATTAACAAAAAGTTACATGATACACTAAAGAAGGAAACAAAACAATACAAATTTTAAAGCCCCAACAACAACAACAAAATGTCTGAAAATGAAATTCATCAGAATCAAACAGAGATGGCAGAGATTTAGGAATTTTATTAGTGAAAATGTACAGGAACCATGATTGATATGCTAAGTGCTTTAATAGAAAAAGGAAACAATGTATTGAAATGGACAATCTGTACAGAAAAAGAGGTTTTGTAAGAAGTAATTTTTAAATATTAAAGTCAAAAATACCATAAGCGATATGAAAAATTCCTTGGAAGCCTGACCAATAATTCAACAGGACTAGAGGAAAGAATGAGAAAGGCTGAAGAAATATCACTAAAAACTTCTAAAGCTGAAAATCAAGGAGAAAAAAAAATGAAGAAAAGAAACAGAGCATCTAAAGATGGTTGGAGAATTAGAAAGTGTGCGATACATGTAATTGTAATGCTACAAAAAGAAAATAAATATAACATGAGGAGTGCTTGAGATAATAATTGCTAAGAATTTACAAAATTAATGAGGACACCAAATCGCAGAACCAGAGATCTCAAAGAATACTCATTAAGATAAATATAGAAAATGCACTTATGTAATATTCAAACTGCAGAAAGTGAAGGGCAAAGAAAATATTGAAAGGCGTCAGACAGGAAAAGGGAACAAACTACGCACAAATGAACAAAGCTTAAAGTTACATCAGACTTGCCTTCAGAAACCACACCAGCAAGCCAAAACTGAAGTGAAATATTCTGTGTTGAAAGAAAAAATCATCAACCTAGAATTTTATAGCCAGCAAAATTATCATTAAAAGCAAAAGAGAAAAAAATGCCACATCAGAAAAAGGTTGAGGATGTTTGCTGCCAGGAGAATGGCCTTGCCAGAGTTACATGTTCTTCAGAAAGAAAAAATATTTAGTTCAGAAATTTGATATGTACAAAAGAAAAAAGGACTTAGTATCAAACAAGGAATTAAATGAAGGCAAACCTTTTGCTTTTATCATTCTTAATCTGACAGATAGTGATTTACTTAAAGTAATAGGAAAGCATGTTTGCTACTTAAAGCTATGAAAAAGTAAAATAAATGACAGCAATGTGACAAGGGAAGGAAGGGATCGATTGAGAATGTTGTTATAAGGTATCTGCATTACACATGAAGGGTTGATATACTCTACTGTTATTGGACATGCATTTAGATTGCCTGTAATTTATATTGCAAACCCTGAGGCAACCACAAATTTTTAAAAATGATATATAATTGATGAGCTAAGAAAGGTAAGAAAATGAAATCATAGAAAATGACAAATTAAACCAGGAAAGGGAAGAAAAAGAGAGAAACAGACAGACAGACAATCACTTTCATTGACTGAGACAAAATACCAGACACCCACAATTTAAAGGAGAGGTAAATTTGGCTCACGGTTTCAGTCCATGGTCACAGTCTGTGGTCTTCTGGCTCTGAAATGCAAACAGGATGGCAGAAGTTCATGGTGGAGGAAAAAGTGCTCAACCTAAGGCTGCAAGGAAGCAGAGAAAGAGAAGGGAAAAGCCAAGGATGAAAATACACCTTTCCAGCTCACACCCCCAGTGACACATCTCCGATCAGGCTCCATCTCCTAACACGTTCAGCTACTGTACTCAGTAGATGAATCCACTGATGAGCATTGCACCACCATGATCTAATTACCTTCTAAGTACATGAAACTGGGGGAAGGGGGGGACATGGGAGATGGAAAGCATAACAGAAAGACAAAGAGGAAGAGGAGTGGGAGGGAGATAGGAAGGAGAAAAAAGTAAAAATTTCAGTAACCTTAGGCCAAGGCAATTATCTAGCAGAGGGGTTTGGAAAATCATTAGCAGCCAGCCTTGCTTGCTCCTAGGGAATGAGTGAACTGCAGACTGAGGCCACCCATACACATGACAATAGGTGCTGAGTGCAATCTCCTCTCTTCATAATCATTCAGTCAGTGATTTTTCCTACAAGACACAAAAACTGGAAGAGCACAAGAGAAAAGATATTCTAACACACCATAGAGTTGACACTAATCTTGAGAAATTTTAAGTTAAACAAGGAAAAGGAGTTCCTTGGGAGTGTCTTATTTCATTTTAAGGGCCTTATACTTTTACAATGGAAGAAAGACTACACTGGTCTGTGAACTCATGAATCAAAGAAGTTTCGCCTGTAAAAATAAATAACACCCTTTCTTCAATCAAGTGTGCTTTCAGGACAACATAGATGGACGCTGAACACACAAATGCCCCCTGAGAGGAATTCAGGTGTAATAGGCCAGACTAAATTTGAACTCTGGGATAGAAAGCTCTCTGTTCATGGAGAGAAAAACACAGAAAATGTCAGTGTAGGGTTCATCAACAATTCTATAACATGAAAGAAACAATATTTCTTTGATGACTTGCATGTAAATATGATTTATTTTATGAAAAAAAAGACATTGATAATAATGTTCTTGGAAAAAATAGAAGAAAACATCTCCTGAATCTTTGCTCAAAAACCTGAGTTGAATTTGTCCCTGGGTTTTAGTTATAAATAAAGTCTTAGACTGTATTTTTTGGTACTCTCTCATGTAAACAGTGGGACAGAACACTACTCATCATGAGTCCTGTCGAGAATCATTGCTGGGGCAAGTGCAGTGGAAAGAATGGACCTATGTGTACATTGAGGATTATCCCATCATTTCACAGTACAGTTTGGCTAGCGAGCCAAAGAAAACAACTTTCTTCTCTGTTATTTATTGCAAGTGTTCCAGGAGCATTTGTTACCAGATCCTGAAGTCCAATGACACATTATATCTGGGTAAAAATGTCACTAATATCTGCTGTAACCAAGTTAGCTTGTACATTATGCATCATTCTAGTATATTAATGCTATTAGTCATGTCTATTTGGTAAACCATGTAATAAATATGATTTTAAAAGCCTTTGTTTCACAATCACCACTAAATTAGCCTCAAACCCAAACTCTTGAAAAAGTAATATATATAATATCTTCTGATTAAATACATACTACAAAATGCATAAGCATATTCTGCCAAAGTGTATCCTATGACACTTCAAGGTGCATATGATTTTCATAAATACTTTTAAGCAGTAGATTGAGTTCAAAATCAGCAGCATATGTTTAACATTATATGTTCAGGAAGTTCCAAGTTTACATTCAATAGTTAAAATAAACAAATGCTTAGAAACACATAAAAATCTTATAAATTGTCACTACCTAACCATCGCCTGTCAACATTCATGTTTTAAAATCAACAGATATACATTTACCAACTGGAGTGATCATCTGAATATCATACCAGCGTAAAGTTTGAGGAAATGAACATAAAAGTTTCTTTTAGATGAAAGAAAATGAAAGAGAAGATGGTCCACTAAAATTTGGGGACATCTCAGTTGATCCTTTTCCTGCTTTGTGTGCTTACTGGACAGATGACCTGGGGCTTTCTAGGATTCTGATGAGGGAAGAAAGTTCTTCAGAGGAGGTCATCCTGGTATAAGCTAGGAAGGTCTGTGTATCTCATCTGGCCAACACATCTGACATAAGTCATTTTTTATGTCATGCCACCATGCCTACCTTTATCAGGATGTAAGAGCCATTAGTGTGTCCTGATTCTAGAACATGCTACCCATCATCCAATCCTGCTAGTTTCTCCAGATGGGTAGAGATGCTGAAGGAGGTGCTTGGTAAAGCTATGGGCTATATATTTCTTTCATTTTTTTTTTTTGCAAATCTCTTTGTGACTGTGCAGTTGTCCTGTGTTTGTGGCTGACACATTGCCAGAGGCAGTTATCTACTAGATGAGATGTTTTAGCAGTTCATCTTGGAATTTAAACCCCTGTTACATTCACAGAGTATGTCTGAGCTACCTGCCACTCTCTTCTCTAGTCAAAGAGGCAGATCATGCATCTCTGGAATATAGTTTGAACCCCAACTAGCCTGGAAAACAGAAGTCTCTTCATTCCCAACCTCTGCTCTCCAGATGATCTATCTTAAACTTAGAATCTTGTGAGTACTCTGTCGCTAATACTTCCTGTCAGTGAATCCAACACATAGTTTTCCAGTGTATCTGAGTAGTTTTCAAAAAGTTCATTTAAAAGGAGATATCTAGATATAAAATCAAATTACTTAATGACAGAAAGTCACATATATTCAGGATAATTTGAAGTCAAATTTAGGAATTAAAATGAACACAGTTTTAAAATGAAAGACAGATAGCTGAGCGGTCTTGGATAGCTCCATATTTAATAAGAAGGAAAACATATTGGGTGCCACACATATTTCTTCCCTTCCTAGGTTTTAACAAATTCTACAAATGACTGAGGAGAAATAACTAAGTGAAAAATGAAGCAGAGTTTCATTATGAAATCCAAATGCCTTTTATCCTTGAAATTAAATTTGCGGAAAATTTAAATTATGAAATACAGTTTTTCTTTCTTTTATTCAGTCTTTCATATTTCACCCTTCTTCCTCAACGGAGGATAGGATATTTGGTCTAGAATTCATAACTGATTAATAAGCAACCATTAAGCAAGAATTATGTACAAGTACTTACAGTTGGGATATAATAATAAGTAGAATAGACTACTCATCCCAATGTGGCAAGATAGACAATACCATATAAACAAAAATATATCTACTAATTAGGACAGAGTTGCTATAGAAAGATATAAGGGAAGACAGGATATAAAGAGTGACACAGGAAAGGAGTTGTAATTTCCAGCAAAGTGTCCCAGATGTCTCAAAGAGAGGTGGGCAGACCTGGAAAGTGAACTCCAATAGATGAGTCATTTTTCATCAAGGACGGCAAACCCTGAAGCTGAACACAGTTCAACAACTCTCCCAGTCATCCCAGGAATACAATAGTCCCCACTCATCTATGGTTTCAGTTTCTGCTCTGTCAGTTTTCCAAGGTGAATAGCGGTCAAAAAGCAATGAATGGAAAACCTCAGAAATAAATAATTCATGCATTTTAAACTGGGTGCTGTTCTGATGCAGTTTGTACTGTCACCCTCCATCCTGCTTACAAAGTGAGTGATCTCTCTGTCCACCATATAAGCACTGTGTGCACCACCTGTGTGTCACTGAGTCTCCACGTGGGTTATCGGAATTAACAGACACAGGGCCCTGCACAGCTTGTGTTCCAAGAACCCTTATTTTACTTTGCGATGGCCCCAAAGCACAAAAGTAGTGATGCTGATGATTCCGATATGCCAATGAGAAAGCCATCGTGTTTTCTTTTTTAGGTGAAAAAGTAAATTTTCTCTACTGAAGGGAAAGATGAAAACATTGTATAGTGAGGTCAATAAGGTCTAAAATAGAGACAGGTCTGTGTGTTAAATTAAAAAGAAGAAAAAAGTTGTGCTAGTTTTGCTGTCATACCTGAAAATGCCAAAATTATAGCCATGATTGGTAAGTGCCTAATTAAATAGAAATATAATTAAATTTGTGGATATAAGGCATGAATAGAACATGTGTTATGATTGAAAGCAACGTGTTACTTAAGGAAATACTTGAACCCATGGGAATCCATTGCCAAAGAATCCCCTGAAACAAGAAACATCAAGTCATTGCCTTCAGGTATGAAGTGGTTACACAGATTCAGGAATTAATTTGAACTTAAAAAAAATTTACCAGAGTGGCTACGTCTGTCAGTGAAGAAGCTATCGCCAAGTATCCGGCAGAACTGAAGAGATTAAAGAGAAGAGATACTATCCAAAGCAAATCATCAATTGCTCTTTAGAAAAGATTCCCAATGAAATTTCACATTCATGAAAGTGAAAGGAGATAACAGGGCATAAAACACACAAGTGAACTGTGATATCGTGTTGGCAACACCACTGGCATCAGGAGACCCAGGCTTTGTGTCTGGAGTGCGGGAACTCACACACTCTCACCAACACAACCGAGAACTGTCCCTCTCTGCCAACATAAGCAGAAAGTGTGGGGGTGGAATCATGTTTATTTCAAATCATTCTTCCAGCGGCTAAGCCTAGAGGTGAATAAATGCTTGAAGAGGAAGTGTAAAGTTTAAAGTCTTCCTAATAATAGACAACACATTTGGGTATTTTGAATTTGTTTGCTATGAAAATGAAAATCCTGAGTTTGTGTACCTTGCTTCAGTCCGTTGACAGAAAATCATTAAGTTTTTCAAGACCACATACACCCAACCTAGTCTTTAGTTGCATGTAATCAGCTATTGATAAAGATCCTAATCTAGTCATTAAACAGTGCTGAGATTCACTCGCTATTGTTGATGTGCTAGCATTTTTCAAAGTTGTAGTAAGTGAATTAAAGCCATCAGCTATAAATGCCTGCTGGAAAGATGTATGGAGTGAAGCTCTGACTGGCTTTAAACACTTCCCAGGTCTCCATGGAGAAGATAGGGGAATCATTTTGTAGCCAGACAAGTTGGTAAAAAGAATTTGCCAGTGTGTTTGATTCAAGAAGTGGAGAAAGAGGAGAGAGTAAAGGGGGTGAAAAAAGAATTAAGATGTATTATATACATGTTCCAACTTCCCATAAGAAATGTAATCACTACACACTGCAAATATGCCCTAATAGAAGAAGAACTGAAAAACATACTCAAAGACATCAAGATGTGTTAACAAATTAGAAATTGAAAGAACTTAATTAGCCATCTACACAAGAGGAAGACCAAAAAATATTAAGCAGAACCAATGATGTGGATTTACTAATGTGTTCCACAGACATTACAGGAGAAAATTATGCATCTGATTCTCAGATGGGGCATGGCACTAAAGTCACCCATGTGATCCCAGAAGACTCACACCCCCAACAATAACACTTTGATAAGTTAAAAGGAAAGAAATAGGAACTTCCACTAGGGATACAGTTCAGCAGCATAGTGCCTACCTGGCAAGCGTGGGGTCTTGAGTTTGATTCCCAGTACCAAAAAAGACAAAAAAAAAAGAACTTAGGAACTTCCAATTGCATATTATAATAATGTTCAGCAATACAATGATATTTAACAAGAAATTTTTAGCTCAACAGGACCACACCATCAACATCATCTTGACTTGATGATTCAGGATCCCGCAAAGCGATCAGTCATCATGTGATTTGCTGTCAGAAAATCAGTAATAGTAGAAGGTCACAAAGCCTACATAATTCTTCTGAGTTCCTCTCACCACATACACATTGTATCATTCTATCACAAAAAGGGTGAATAAAGGACAATAAGGTATTGTGAGAGAGACAGAAATTACATTCACATAAATTTTATTATAGCATATGGCTATAATTGTTCTCTTTAGCTATTAGTTAGGGTTGTTAATCTCTTATTGTATATTATTTATGACTTAAACTTTAGAATGAGTATGTTTGTGTAGAAAAATATCATATACATGAATTCAGTAATGTCTGCCATTTTAGGCATTCACTGGATGTCTTGGAACATAAGCCCATTTGGATAACAAAAGGATGGACTACTAAGTCTTTCACTGAAGAGAGATCCAAGTCCGCCATGTCTTCCAATATTCTCAAACTATGGAATTACTAGAATGAGCTATTCAAGAATGACTTATGAATTAGTCTGTGATTATAGGATTTTAGACCCAATGATAACCAAGTGAGATGAGGGAGGAATGATGCATTTAAAGGTGAGACATATATACTTATCTTCTGGAGCATCTTGACAAACTCATTAGGGGCAGAATATCCTGAGTAAACTTAACATAAATAAAATAATTATCAACATTTTGTTGCTAAATTATTAGGGGCAGAAAACAGTGTGAAAATGCAGAAAATGTAATAATAATGAGTAGGAAAAGTCATCAAAGCATGGACAGATTCTGACATTGAGCATTTATCATTCTTATTCCTCAAAAAATTGGTAAAATTATTTGCATATTGTCTCTTTTTATTCTCAAGGACTTTAAAGTTATATGTGTATGTTTAAAGTTCTCTTTACATCAAGTCATTACCAAATTAAATTTGTGTACTCTTTATTCATACCCTAATGCCAGATAATTTAAACTAAATCACTAGTTATTTCACAAAGACTTTTGACGAATGCGTATTTTCAGAAATAGTAATAGCATTTATTGAGTAATTTCCATGCCAGGCATTATGTGGAACACTTTAAATAATTTATTTAATGTATACCAAGAGTACTTCAGCATCAGGTAACCCCATTAACATTTGAGGAATGTGAGGATTAGAAAGTCTAAATGACCTAAGATAACACAGCTACTGAGTGGGATATCTAGAATCTAGTTCCAGATTTGAATTTAGACACAACAGGTCTGATACAAAACTGAATCCCATAACAGTCCGTTGGCCTCAAATCCCAAGTACAACTTTTCATCTTAGACCTTGAATAGAGTCATCCACCAAGACAGCATTTGTTTTTGTGAGAGGAAATTAGAGAAGCAAAAAGCTAAAGATTTGAACGATGACACAAAAGATGACGATAATTTGCTAAGAACTAACTGTAGTTCATTTGAATTAAATCCCAAAGGAAAATATTTATAACCTATAAAACACTTATGGAATAGAGTTAACTTTCAGAAGACATGTAGAACAATCTCAGTCAGGCCCTGGAGGAATGGAATAGGATGTTTAACAAAAGCAAATTGCTGAACAGTTGTCATTACAAAGAAATTCTGAAGTGTGTGATTGCTTTGGCTTAAACATATGGAATTAATCATGCCATACTCAAGTTTTTTTTCACCTCCCCTTGAAATAATTAGCCACGAGACCGTAAGTACATTTTTCATGTCAAATGGACAGTGGCTTCAAAGAAATTGGAGAGCAGAACTGCAAAAGAGTGAGAAAAGAAGACTGACTTGTTGCACAAAAGACAAAATATCAACATTTATTTCAAACCACTGAACATGTGTTGGCACACATGAAGTTACTTTCTAACTGGAGACAACAGAACTGAAATAGGTAGTTGGTTAAATAAGAGAAGCAATGAAATGAAGCTCATCTTGTCTGTTACTTCAAAAACTTGCAGAATAGTGACGGCACTTGCAGAACTTTGGTTGACCCTAAATTCCTACTCAGTTAAAGTACAATGAAAATGCTAGAAAATTAATGTTAAATACGGCATCTGGAAAGTGAACAAAAATTTAACTCCAACCTTGGTAAGATCAAATTTGCAAGATGACTTTTGGTCTGCATTCCAAATTTGCCTGCTGCCAGCAAGGCTAGGTGGCTTAGAAGAGTATGTATGTCATGGAGCCCAGAGAAGGGGCCCACTTATAAGGCTCTCAAACAATCTTAGGGTAGCTGATCAAAATGTCAGTTGTATGACTTCTGCTGTGGTCACTCGAACCTGAATTTTTAGTAAGAAGTCAGTGGGTTTTATGAAATTCAGTTTGGTTTCTGTCAGAATCTAATGGAAAATAGCCACACTTCTGGTTTGGTCATAGCTGAATTACTTGCTGTCAAAACCTGTGCAGGGGAATGCTAATCACCAATAACAATGTTAATAATAATAATAGCTGTGATTTCTTGTCAAATCGCTTTGTACATATGAATTTCTGTAACTGTAATAGTATCCTTCAAGATACTATTAGTAAATCCTTCTTCTACTAATAAGCAAGCATAAATGGGAACACTTGGATGACTTACTCTACATCACATAACCTGTAAAAGGCAGAGCTGGGAGGAATACAGTTATTGTACTGTTGGAGTCTATGTTCTTAAGAACAGTGTTATAAACTCTGACAGCCAAACTGTAGGCACTGTGGTGTGATGTATGCCATAATCTCCCTCCTGGATCTAGGCAGAGGATTCTTACTGGCTCTTCTGTGGAGAAGCTCCTTTCACTGCTTCTCCAGAGTAATCTAAGTCATCATTTATGAGACTGCCATAATTCCTATGCAGACTCCGTGGAATCAAGTTTCTTTTACTCATCATTGTGGAACAAGATCTTGGGAGGCCAAAATGTAAAGCCAATTGAAATTTGCCCAATTCAAAAATACAGTATCCTGTATATCATAAAATAAAAATTCTCAGAGGAGCTATAGTTAAACTCCACTTATATAAACTGGGAACAATGATTGGAAAAACGTTTCTTTAAAAAAGTCAGAAAAATGTTCTAAGCAGTTTTGGAATGAGTAATTTGATGATTGTGGTATCTGGGGACAAATTAGTCATTCAAAAATTTAAGAAGGAAGACAAGCCCGATGGGTATTTCTCCAGAACTTATTTTTCTTATGCTTTTGTGTTGCCCATTTTAATGATCTGTCTGAATATTAGGCACCATCATCCTCTTTCTATATAACTAAGAACACTTAAGGGATGCCTGCATGTTCTGATATTTCCCAGGTATGAAACTAATCCTGACTGTTAGCAATGATGTACAGATGATAAATCAGAAAAATGACCTCATATCATCTCTAACATATTGCTTCTCAGCATTTTGGCTAAAATTAAGAGTAATATCTCTAGCTTAGGGTTTCTCTCACCTTATATTCTAGCAATAAAATATTAAACACAAGTCTCTAAGTCTTAATCAGGTTTACAAGCTTAACACGTGCTGTACCAACTTCCAGGCAGCAATATGTCATTCTTTTTCCACTTGACTTTCCCAAACTAAAACTAACCACACTTTAACCTTTTGGACTTAAGTCTTGCAACCAAAAGACAGAAATTTCTGCCTATTCCAATTACTGACTGGCCCTTGAAAAACTGTCTTTCCAAACTCACTATCACATGCTGAATGTTAGTTCAGCCAGTATTTACTTCCCATTACCATTTCTTTAGTGTTTAAAAAGTTGATGACCTTGCTATATGTTTATGGGATTTCTTCTGATCCATGGTATAGTATACCTGCCCTCACCATTCCCCAGGCAGGGACATTATTTATTTTTCTTATGACTTTCAAGTCCCTTTTCAGTATTACTACAGTACTAACTGTTTCCAATTAACCATGACTCATCATTTCACACCTAATTCAAAAAGCATTAACATATAGGCCACCACAGGATAAGGATATTCACTTTTGCAAAAAGTCTTGCCTGATGTGTACACATTAGCATATTACCTGTCATACAGGGGAGATTGCAAAATTAGTGTTGAAAAAAAGAGAAGTAGTAAATGAATCATGAAGGAAGAAAGGTTGGCCTTGGAACTTCAAAAACTAGAATTTGTTTAAGAGGTAGTAAAAAAAAAAAGAAGTGCAAGAAATGGATGGGAGAGGGACAGAAAGAAAAAGAACTTGGATGTGTTGTGTACATATACCAATTTCCCACGAGCAACATAAACATTATGCACTATAGACATAATAAGTGAACTGCCAAGTTCAAGTTGCTAGGAGACCAAGGAGCCGCGTTCAAGCTAGGACCAGACACATAGAGTGTTACGAACTGAACAAATCAGGTTCCAATTTCACAGCCAGAAACCAGCTTGAACTTCAGTGGAACTAAAAGTACAGGCTTGCTGGGATTATCCACTACCTCACTGTAAAGCTACAACTGGCTTGCTGGGATTAATTGGCATGGATCTGGACTATGTCTGCCCACTTTGTCTACCAGTCACAACAGAGACATGCCTTGAACTAAAGTTTTTTTTTTCTTTCTTTGTGCTTCAGCTTTGCTTCTAATCTGTTTCTTTTTTTCTGTTTCTCTATTTTTTCCCTTACTCCCTTTTAAATTATCTCCCCTGAGGGTAAAATCACCATATTAAGGGATTATTTACTATACACAATTTTCTGGTTTATTTTAGATTTCATTATATAGTTACATATCTATTTCATATGGTTAAACTTGGCAAACTAATAGTTAACCAGTTTGTCATGTTCTAGCTGTGTTTGATGCTATTGTTATTGCTGATTGTACTATTTTACCTAAGATGACATAATTATTCTACTCAATTTTTCTTCCTGGTAAGCCAAGACTGTGATTGCCTAAGGGTCATAAACAATACTATAAGGCCAGTGACAAAGAACAAGTAGACAGCAACTTCTCACTCTAATAAATGAAAGAGGTAAGATCTTACAAAAGATTCAAAATCCACAAGCCAGCTACACCTGGAAGACATCTCTGAGAAGTAGTTATTTCCTAAGGGTTCTAAGTACTACCAATAACTATTCTCCATAAGCAATTTGCAAGCATTGACCCAAGAATTAAACAAACAAACAAATAAATGTTTCAACAATAAGAAAATAACATGACAAGGATAGTTCAATATATATCGCTTATAACCATCAATGTTAATGGCCTCAATTCACCAATGAAAAGAAACAGATTGGTAGAATGGATCAAGAGGCAAGATATAACAATATGCTGCATAAAAGAAACACATTTAATTCAAAAAGAAATTAATAGAAGTCAAAGGATGGGAAAACAGTACTCCATGTGACAGGAACCTAGAAAAAAGCAGGAGTGGCTATTCTATTTGCAGACAATGTGGGTTTCAAGCCAAGATTGATTAAGAGAAACAAAGAAAGTCACTACATCATTGTAAAGGGAACAACACAAGAGGAAGAGACAGCAATCATAAATATATATGCACCAAATATCTGTGCATCCAATTATATAAAGTAAACATTAATGGACATGGAAAACCAAATAAGAATTAATACAATTTTAATGGAGGACCCCACAAATAGAAAGATCTAGATGAAAAACCAACAATGAATACCAGAATTAAACCAAACTTTTGAACAAATACAGTTAATTAAAAAGATGTAATTGAAGATAAAAGTAAAAAATGATATCTACAGTGTTCTACCACACAACAGAATACACATTCTTTGCAGCTGCACATGGGGCAGTCTCTAAAATAGACCATATACTAGCCCACAGAATATGCATAAGTAAATGCAAAGGAATTGAAATTATCCCATGCATATTAACTGATCATAGGGCAATGAAATTGGAAATTAATGGCAAAAGAAACCACAAAAATCTCCATAAACACATGGAAATTAACACCTTCCTGAACAATCAATGAGTCACAGACAAAATATAGAAGAATAATAGGGATATACCTTAGTGGCACAGTGCCTGCCTGGCAAGCATGAGGTCATGAGTTTAATTCCCCATTTAAAAAAATGGTGAAATTAAAGAAGAAAATAGACAATTTCCACAATTAAATGATAATGCCAATACAACATACCAAAACTTATAGACAATGAAAGCACTCCTACAAGGTAGTTTTAGTGGTGAATTCCCATAGCAGAAAAACAGAGCAGGTTCAAATAAACAACAAAATGATGGACCACAACCTTCCAAAAAATAAAAAAAAACAAAAAGAGCAAGCTAAGCAGAAAGTTTGTAAGAGTGAGGAAATTAAAATGATCAGAGCAGAAATTAATGTAATAAAGACTAGGAATATAATACAAAGATTTAATGAATCAATGAATTAGTTTTTTAAAAGATTAAATAAAATTGACAAACCCTTAGCCAACCTTATCAAAAAACAAAAGGACTCAAATCCATGCAATTAGGAATGAAGAGGGTGAAATCACAACAGACTCTGCTGAAATCCAGAAAATCATCAATACCTACTTCAAGAACTTGTGTTCTAATAACATTGAAAACACAAAAGAAATGGATCAATTACTAGATACACATGAAGTACCAAAGCTGAATCAAGAAGATAAAAAAATTCTAAATAAAATATATCATTCAATGAAATTAAAGATGTAATTAAAAATCTACCAGCAAATAAGAGCCCAGGATCTGAAAGATTCACAACTGAATTCTACTAGAAATTTAGAGAAGACCAAATGCTGCCACTTCTCAAAGTCTTTAATGAATTTGAAAGGGAAGTGATACTCTCAAATTCATTCCTGCAAGCAAGTATTACCCTGATAACAAAGCCAGAGAAAAAAAGAGAATTACAGGCCAGTTTCCCTAATGAACACAGATGCAAAAATAATCAATAAGGTACTGGAATACAGAATGCAGCAAGTTATCAAGAAGATTATACACTATGACCAAGTACAATTCATCCCAGGTATGCATGAACAGTTCAACATATGCAAATCAATAATGGTAATACACCATATTAACAGAGCCAAGGACAAAAACCCTATGATAATCTCAATAGAAGGAGAAAAAAACATTTGAAAAAGTCCAACACTCACTCAAGATGAAAACTCTATAGAAAATTGATAAAATCCATCTGTGACTTCTATGACAAACCCACAACCAACCAAATAGATAAAGTCTATCTATGACAAACCCACAACCAACATCATAGTACATGGACAAAAACTGAAAGCTTTTACTCTAAATTTAAGAATAAGATAAGGATGTCCACTATCACCACTCTTACTCAAAATAGTTCTGGAAACATTATCTAGAGCAATTAGACAAGAGAAAGAAATAAAAGGAATAAGGATAGGAAGGGCAGAAGTTATAACATAATTACTCACAGATGACATGATACTCTACATGGAAGACCCCAAAAGCTCCATCAAAAGACTTATAGATTTAATGACCAAGTACAGCAGCATAGATGGATACAAAGTCAACAATAAATAAATCAATTGCATTCCTGTATGCAAATAACAAACTTACTGATAAAGAAATTAAGGGGAAAAGCATCTTTTATAATGGCATCCAAAACAGTGAAATATCAAGGAATCGATCTAATGAAGGAAGTAAAGGAACTTTATATTGAAAACTAACATACTCTGAAAAAGGACATTGACAAGGATATCAGAAAATAGAAATATATCTATTATTCTTGGGTAGGAAGAGCTAATATGGTGAAAGTGGCCATACTTCCAAAATTGTTATATAGATTCAATGCAATCCCAATCAGAATACCAATAGCATACCTCAAGAATTTGAGAAAACAATCCTAAAACTCACTTGCAACCAGAAAAGACCTAGAATAGCAAAAGCAATTATAGTTAACCTAGGCAAGTTTGGAGATATCACAGTCCTTGAAATAAAATTATACTACAATGCTACTGTAATAAAAACAGCATGATATTGACATACACACACACACACACACACACACACACACACACAAAAACAGATCAAATGATCAACAGAACAGATTAGAAGATGCAGAAACAACTCCAAACATACTCAGCACCCTATCTTTGACAAAGGAGCCAAATACCTTTACAGGAAGAAAGATAGCCTTTTTAATAAATGGTGCTGGAAAATCTGGCTTTCTACTTGCTAGAGGTAAAACTACACCCACCTCTCTCACCATGCACTAAACTAAAATCAAACAATCAAAGATCTAAATATTAGAACAGAAAGATGAACTCTTGAAGACAATGCTGCAGGCAAAGGCTTTATGGGAACAACCCCAATCACACAGTAAGTATCATAAAGTATCAACAACATTAGAAAGTTTTTGCACTGCAAAAATTTTGCCAGCTGTTCCTCAGACAAAAGATTAATATCTTATAAATACAAAGTATTGGAAAAAAACAAACCTACCCATATTTAAAGACTCAGTCCAAAAATGGACATCTGACACTTCTCAGATAAAGAAGTAGAAATGGCAAATAAATATATGAAAAAATGTTCCACATCACTCATCATTCCAGAGATGCAAATTAAAACAATACTAAGATTCCATCTCACTTCAGAATGAATGGTTATTATTAAGAAAACAACCAGTAACAAATGCTGGTGGAGCTGTGAGGAAAAAGGAACCCTTCTCCACTGTTGGGAGTGTAGACTGGTGCAACCACTGTGGAAATCAGTGTGAAGATTTCTCAAAAAACTTAGATGTTCCATTAGACCTGGCTATTCCCCTCCTTGGTGTCTTCCCAAAAAAATTTAAAAGCATCATGCTACAGGGATATGCACATCAGTATTTATAGTGGCACCGTTTTTAATAGCTAAACCTTGGAAACAACCCAAATGCCCACAAGTTGATGAATGGATAAAGATTTGTTTTTATACAGTGAAGTGCTACTCTGCCATAAAGAACAATAAACTTGGGACATTTCTAGATAAATGGATACAGCATGACGTACTCTTAAGTAAAATTAATCAGAAACACATGTTTAAATACTGCATGGTTTCTCTGGTGTAAGAAACTGAAAGTGTAAATAAGGACCAAAATATATAACAGATATTAATAAATGGTAACAAAATGTTCAAATGAGAAAAGCAACAAATGGGGGGGGGAGAAAAAAAGAGACAAGAGCAAATAAAAGAGAATAGAAAGGAAAAATGGAAAAAAACTTTTGTAAATAATCAAGGGAAGAGGGTTGAAGAGAAGGAAGGGGAATGGGGAAAAAAGAAGCAAGATATGTTCATGTATGGGTGTAATGTACCAATAAAATAAAACAAGTCAAAAGCTAAAAAGGAATTAGTTATAAATGATCCAGTGCTAATATGTTTCTTGGTTTCTAAACTTGAAAAAAAAGGAATTCTCATATTTCTGCAGGTAGATCAAACTGATAAAGACAGTAAGATCAATAGTCACAACTTTAATGATAACTAAGTTTTAAAGATCATGAAGGTAATATCAATGTTTATTCAGAAACTAAAGATGACATTTAGAATTTTGATGCTAACAATGATGAGTTTGTTATGGTCAGGTGGGCAGAATTTGAAGTCTTACATTCTCGTGGTCCAAGCTGAGTTTTAATTGTTGCTAGTTATGTGAAAAAAGATAGGTCAATTAAGCTTGGTCTAACTCCCCTCAATATAAAGGCAGAATAATTTTATTAAATATTTATGTTCATTAATATCTATTATATTTACAAATAGAAAAGGGAGACAGATGGATAGATGTAAGGGAGAAGGGAATTTAATATATGTCAGATCAACATCATTGGCACATTTGTCTTCCTGAATACCAGATACTGTAATTGATGGAAACTTGTCCAAGGTAATATATTTGTATTAATGTATTTGTACTAATTTTTTAATCAATTAGTAGCTTTCTAAATTAAGTATCAAGAAAACAGTTTGTACAACTTGTATTTTTCAGTTCTAGATTTTAACCTGAACAACAATATTGGTATGCCATCCACAGATTGGTTTGCTTTTAAAAGAAATGATAACGTTATAAGCAGAAAAATTATAGTGACCAGGTGTGGTGGTACACATCTATGATCTCAGCACTCAGGAGGCTGAAACAGGAGGATTCTGGGAGTTCAAGGCCAGCCTGGGCTACATAGTGAGACCCTGTCTCAATAAAAAACAAAAAATATAAAATAAAATAAAACATTTTAAAGAGTTTTATAGGATAAAATTGAGTGTAACAAAATTTGGAAAAATTTTGATGGCTTTATGTGACTAAATGTTAATTACAATAATCAAGGGAAGAAAAACATAAGCATAATAGCTTATATGTTTGTGATTTAAGATATCTCCAAAATATTGTGCAACTTAGCCCAAGAGTTGCCTTGTACATTTTACTTGTCCTCATGGCAAGAAAGGCAATGAAATACAAATTATTGGAGCCAAGTCATTTCACTGGAAGTAATACAGTTCAATTGTAGTTGTTGAATCTCTTAGAAGTTAAACTACACCTTAACTTACAAATATCCAAAGTTCTGACCTTTTGATTTTTCATAAATTTCTCTTTACTGACATGAGTTATTCTCCCCACCCTTTTCCAGTTAGTACTTTGGAGTCTTTCCTGAAGAGGATTTTTCCATGCACACCACATAAAGCAATCCATCAACTTCTTCCCATGCTTAGGTTTTTATTCATCTTACCAACACCAATTTTTGTTGGAAGCAAATCAGAAAGTTGGGGAAACTACAAATGGAAAAGATATGACATGTCAACCAGTATAACTTCCTATAAATAAGATTACTCCTTTTTTTGTGTGTTTATTATACCTGCCCTCATCAAAATAGCACCATTATGAAAATGAGAATAGTTTTTTTTTGTTTTATGCTTATTGTAATATTCACTTTTATGCTTTCTCCCATTCTTGAGTTGGAGGAAAAAGTGAACAGAAATATTTTGGCTGCATAATTCTCCTCCAAATCTTGCCCATGCCAAGTCTTTTCTTTTAAGCTCTGAATCGTTAACTCTTAGTGCAAACAGAGGCACGCATATGTGAATTAAAAGGGAGTTTCCTCACCAAGGAAGAAAAAGGAACAGTTATTTATCATTTGTTGGAGAGGTTGACAAAAGGTATTCATCAAAAGAGATAGCATCATGTCCTTCTTGTCATCTCCCTTTCTCCAAACTTCCCTATGTATAATTCTCGAGTCTCTCATTCAATTATTTAGCAGATATACAAGAAGTTCATAGTGTATGCCAGGCTTTAGTCTAAGCACAGGTTTACAAAACTGAAATTCTACATCCCTCCCATAGAGGTCGTAGGGAAAGAAATAACAAACAATGGTTACAACTACGTAAAATGTGATTTTAAAAAGTAATTCTACTGGCACAATGCAGATATGAAAAGACCTCATCTCTGGGATTGCAGAAAGGCTTCAGAAAGTGAGTATTTGAGTTGTGAAATGAGTTATTGCTTGACAAATGACTAGGAGTTCATCAACTGACCAAGTTAAAGGAACAGATCACATATAAAGTAAAAACTATGAGTGTGCCTGCTTAGCAAACAATGCTGAGTCATTGAGTAGCTGGTGTAAGTTGTTGGATTTTTATTCAGAAAGATCTGATCTAAGCATATGGAGTATTTAAATAATAAGAGATACCACAATAAGGTTTCTATTTTTAATTTTTTTTTACTTTGTTAGTGTTAGATATCACCTGCAAAGATATCATTCAAAATGCTTAATTAACTCTAGATCATGCATGACTCTACCCTGTACTAAGAAGGAAGGCAGGAGAAACATTTGTGAAAAAGTCAGATAAATATTTGTGAAAATTCAGAGAAAGAAGTGTAAAAATCCTTCCTTCCATAAAATTGATTAAAGCCAACATGAGTCAAAATTAGCTCTTACAGGCCTTGGAAACTAAACAAAGCCTTACAATAATTCTAGGAGAATTTATTTTAGAAAACTGGTTGGTTGGATCTCAGCAAGTAAAAAGGTCTCTGTAGCCTTTTAGCCTAGTTCAGTCCTTCTTTCTGAAACCCATGGTAGACTTGAAAACCAGTAATATCACAACCACAGTGTCCTGAATATCAGCAGTCTACCAGAACAATGTCGATAGTAAGATGGGTTTGCAACACCCAGTTTGATTGTGGCCTAGAGAACTGGAAGCTTCTGAGTAGTTCCTAAGATAGTTTAAATTTCAGGGCTTGAGGTTATGACATGACTAAAAGACTGCTCTATATGAAGAATCCTATCTGTCTTCCAAGTTGTTTATTGGAAATAGCAGCAAATGTTTACTTAACACATATGTGCCTGAGCTGGTGATGCTGGTTGAACTAACATAGTGAATCAAAATACTTTAAATAGAGTCTTGGAATGAGTTGTCCATAAAGGTGCTTTGAAAATCTCCAAAATATTCCTGGGAGCCAGCTGTCACAGGAGAGCAGAAGAGGCTGAACCCCCAACATGAGCCCACCTCATGCCCCAGGCCAGAGCAGAGGAAGCCGCACCCCTGGGGTTTGACTGCCATCAGGGGAACATGGGTGAGCAGTCACCTCACACCTTTCCACCACCCCGGGAAACTTGGATAAGAGAGACCAGGTGCCTAACCCAATCCCCTGCATCATGGGAACAGCAGCCAATGCAGGAAACACCCATGCTCGAGG
>RJWT010002237.1:0-42001 GCA_004365215.1 Cuniculus paca
CTATTAGGAACGTGTCAAATGTACAGGACGCCCCTGCTTTGTAAACCGTCTAAAAGCCCAGATGCGTTCACCTAAAATCACACCTACCCTATTTCGGTCTTCGATGGTCAACAGATCCACCTCCATGCATTTATCCAGGACATCTCTGACCAGAAGCCTGTCCACCAGAGTGGGCTGAAGAAGGGTCAGCAGCTGGACACATTCATCTTGAGCAGTCTCAAAGGACGGGGAGGGCAAGTCAGTGAGGTCGGGGTTCACGTAGCGGGCGGCCAGGGAGCTGCCTGCTCTCTGGAGGGCGTCCACGAACTGCCGGGTCCAGCCGGGGGCCCACTCCTGCTCCCGCTCCAAGGCGTTCAGAAGCAGTTCAGTTGCCTTCATGTTCCCACAGGTGTCCACCGTCCTCGCGATCTGCTCCTTCACGTCGCTAGGCAGAAAGGTCAGATAGTCCAGCACCGGCTCTACCTGGATGTACATTTTCACTCGCGTCCTGAAGCACGAGAGGAGGTAGCGGAAGCACTGATCTGCGGAACACGCGTTCGTCATCTCGGGTCCCCAGAGGAGGGAGCAGGTCGTCCCAACTCTAAGCTCACCGGGAGACACAGTTGGGGCGCAGTCTGCGGGCCGCCGCGGAATCGCAGGTCTGCAGCACTGTGTCTCAGGACAGGGGTCCCGCGCGGCTCCCAGGCCTCACCTGGGCGGGTGAGCAGGTGCCCGGGGCGCAGGGGGCGGGGCGCGCGCGGGCGGGCTCGACTCCGGGACTCCTGCGATCGCGCGCTGCTCAGGCAGAAAGCTTGGAGTCCTGTCTGCTGACCGGCCGCTCTTACAGTTCGCCTGACTTTAATTTTTGTTTCGATTCTCTTGTCAAGACTTTCCTCACGTCATCTTCCAGGGAGGAGTGTGTTCCCTTGGGGGAGGAACCACCTTTTGGTCTTTGGCCGAGGGCACCGTCGGGAATAGAAAAAGAAACCAAGTAATTCTCTGTGGCACAGAGTAAGACGACAACGCTTTGGAAACGTCCCTCTTGCGGGCTTATGGTCTCCCCGGGGCGGGCTCTGCTCCAACAGTCAGACCTCTCCTCAGCTAAAACGCAGACGGTACCAAGTGTGCGATTCGGGACGTCCCAACCAAAAATGAAGGGAAACGGTCCCAGATTTTGCTGCGAACCGGAAGTAGTTAACATGTTGCTGGTGCATAGAAGCAGGTCTGGCCCAGTCTGAGGGGAAACCCGCAAGGGTCAGGTGGAGAGAGGAAGCTAAAAAGACCCCAGAGCCCAGGAGGAAGTCATTTCTGCAACCTTGCTAAAATAAACCAGGGTTTCCAAGAATAATGTGTTCCTCCAGGAACTTGAAGGTGTGCATGAAAAAGTGAGTAAATAAAACCAGGCTTGTTGTCTCCTGCGAACTTTTATACAGCTTTGACCAGGGCCCTGCGACATGCGGAAGGACTTCCACCGCCAACTCAGTTTAAGAGGGAGCCAAGACAAGGTTTCCTATCTCCCAGCATGTACTTCCCCATATTTTTTAATAGACAACTTTCTTTTAACAAAACAAAACGACAACAACAAAAATCCCCAACAACTTATTTTTGACATAGCTGCCATTCTTTTCTTGGATTCAGTACAGCAAGTTTTGGCTGGAGCAGCTAGGAACTTAATTAGCAACTAATGTACTGACTTGTAGTAAACATCAACATTTGTCTATGTCACGAGAGAAAAAAAGACGTTCACACTGAAAAATGACAATTTCATTTCAGTACAGAAGCCACATAAACGCGAGTCCTTAAAAGTTGCTACTCATGAAGGAAGCAGGCATTCTGCAGCTCTGGGTGACTCGTGGGTATTATATGCATAACATAATAAGACGCTCATGGTCCAGGATTATAGGGAGGATGAAGAGGTCAATTAGGCTATCAAAAATACATATTTAGGAAAAGTCATCTGTTAGTAAAGCTTTTTCAGTGAAGTCTGATAGTCCAGGGAAAGTGTGGTGCCTCTTTTGACAAGATGAGAGAATTGCTGTTTTTATAAGTACATATTTACTGGAGGCATGCAAAATAGTCCAGGAGGCAGTTTATAGCATGTTTTTTGTTTTATTCTCTTGTTATATTACTTAACTAATACTTTCCTCCCCTGAAAGATTGTAAGTTATTCAGAGAAAGAACATAATTATGGCAGCCAGTAAAATACTCTACAAATAGTGCTAGGCCCTAAATGATTTCTCCTCTGAATAGGAGTTTTGAATTGACTGTAGCAGCTGTTCCAATATAAAATACACAGTTAAAGATGGTGAAGTGAATGGAACTGTGGCCTTGTAAGTTCTTTCTTTTCTGCTTATTCATACAAATCTACTATTTATTTACTTCGTTTTGGGAGTTGACCTTCTACCCAAGTAGAAGTGAATTAAATTTGAACTTTCTACAGAAGTATTCAAATTATTAATTTTATTTATTGAATATACAGAAGTATTTTTTAGGGGTATTGAAAAAAATGTTCCCCCCAATCTTCCAGCTGCCTATGGGTTGTGTTGAATATGTTAAAGTAAAAACTGACCAACCAACCAAAAAACATTCTGTTTCTTGGCAGCCAGTACATGTATTTTGGTTTCAAAATACTAGGGCATGAGAAGGGATTGCTAATTAAACATGATTTTCTTAACAATACAGGATTTCTTTCCTATGAGAGAAAAGGTCAAAGATAAATAAGTGTTTGGTATTCAGATTGTATCATTCATGCACTCAATCACTTAAAAAGTATTTACTAAGTACTTAGTATATGATTGGCCCTATTCTAGATGTAGTTAATAAAGTTCTTACCTTAATGGAGCCCATATTTCTAAATGGGACTGTCTTGGTTACTTTTCTCTCCTTGCTGGGACAAAACACCTGACACCCAATGTGAAGCAAGGAAGCATTTAGCTTACAGTTTCTGGAGATTTCAGTCCATAATCAGCTGGCTCCAAGGCAGGGTGGCATGGAACTGGGGCAACACTTCAAGGCAGCAGTCTGAGCAAAAGAGGGCAAAGGGGAAAACAAACCTCTTCTCCTCCCTTATGTTGTACACAGCCCACCACCCCTGCCCCCTTTCGAGGGGGGCCGTGTAGCACTCACAAAATCTCCTTGCCCTCCTTTGCACAGGATGAGGATATTTGCAAAGTAAGAACCCTGGCTCCCTGCTGAGTCTCTCAGTTAAACTTTTAAACTTCTCAAGTTGACAAAATGTATCAACTGTAACAGGGATAGAGGAGACAATAAGTAGCAACTAAAAAATATCCAATGTACCAAATAAGGATAAATGCTGTGAAGACTATAGTAAGACCTACACAAAAATTCACTTTACAGTTTTGGTGGTTAGTTTTCCATGTAGATATCCTCAGTTAACCTTGTCAGCATCACATAATAGTCATCAATAGCAATTCATATTTATCCTTACTGGAGAGCCACTCTGCTGAGTGAGGAATCAGTGATGAGGACAGAATATGGCTTTCTTAGGGATCTACAATAAATTTGATAGGAGCTTGTATTAGTCATCTTTCCATTGCTGGGAAAAATAATATCTACATGTGCCTCATAGATTCAGAGGTTTCATTCCATGGTCAGTTGGCTTCAAGGCACAAATGTCATGACAGATAGGAATGGTGGAAGAAAACTCATGTTATGGTAGCCAGGAAACAGAGTAAACAAGGGAAAATCCCGAGAGGAAAGGAACATAGTCACATGGTCACATGGCCAGCTGTGATCCAGACACACCCAGAAATTTGCTTTACTAATCTCCTACATGTTCCTCAGGTCAATCAAGTTGGCCACCAGGATTAACTACTACCTGATCTCTTCTGGAGAAAGAAGGGTAAGGAAATAAAAACCAAGCCACAATTTCTCAAAAAATAGTCCTTTTCTTTATCTATATTTTTGCTTGGTGAGTTAGTTAGCTCTTTCTTTGAGTAGATATTTTCCATTGTCAAGTTTCCTCTACTAATTTTCATTTTCCTTTTCCTCATTATTTTCTAAACACAAGTTTCTCTTTTCTTTCTCCTTTTAAAAGTAAGAAAGGCTGGTGATTTTTTTTTTGTTTGTTTGCCTCTGTTCTTTTAAAAACCTTCCCAAAGCACTTCAGTATTTTGTTCTCTGAATAATATTTCAGGAAGATTCTACTATATGACAGATTCTTATTGTTGCCCAAATTCTTATTTGAATTTTTAACATTTAGAAAGTAGGAGCAATCATAGTTGCCACTATAGTTTAATGAGTATATATATCAATAGTCTTTTTCAAAGAGAATGGCAATTTAATGAGAAATCCTTTCTGATTGTTATTCCATTTTTTCATTTGTTTGCTACATTGTGCTAATAAGTAACTGACTGTGTAAGTGTTAGATACTCTTAACCCAGCAGTGCCGAGTTGTGAGTAAGCACAGAGATTCAGAGCTTAGAATGTCTAGGTTCGCATTTCAGCACTACATTGTAATATGAAATCAATCACAGTTCCATGTCATATGGTTGTTGAAAGGATGGACTTACTTATCACTAAGCCTAGATTGTTTACAGCCCAATAAATGACTACAGCCCAATGTGCATGTATAAATACACATAACAAATAAGAGACAGTACCAGTCCTTAAACAATACACGATTTCTAAGGGAAATTATTTAATTATGTACAAAATGTATCATAACTAGTAATTTAAGTGATCTTTACCCAGAATCTCTTTATTGCAGGAAGTGGAGAGCGGGTCCATTTATTATTTCTTTATATTTAGCTTTATATTTCAAAAAATTAGTAACTCCAAAATAAAAAAAAAATTCTGGTTTTTACTAGATCCTGATACTCATTTCCTAATTACTTTCACCAATTCTAATCAAGTTCTGTCTTTAAATGTATACACATAAAAGTTTTTCTACATAATAAATAGTTTTGGCAAACAAATAACATATCAATTGATAATTTTCCAACTGCTTCCACCAGCTCTTAAGTCTTTTCAGAATCATTTCCTCCCACATGCTTTTGGTAAGATAGTACCTTTGCCTCAAAGACATAGCTTGTGCTTCTTTTACTTTATTTTGGAATAAATACCAAAGAGCAAGCTATAGTCACATGTAGTTAGATTGCTATTGTCATTAACCTACAATCTTGGTTGACGTTCAACTAGTGAACACTTTGGAGTTAGATGTTTTAGACTGTGTCCGTTCTGATTGAGAAGCGGTTGTTCTGATTGCTTCATACTCACTTTACTTGAGTTACTGAATATTTTTGTTTAACTCATGCTCATGTTACAGCTGACAAAGTCTTGAAGAGGCAATAAGAGGGCTATAGGGTGAATTGTTCATATGAAGTATTGTGATACATTGGATTAAACTTGTGAATTTCTATATCACAGAACATTAAACTAAAATTTAAAAAAAAACTGAAGTATTGCTCACTACAAAATTTTTTTGTCAATGTAATAGATTACATAAATTATATTAAAGCATCTTATTTCAATCATCTGGTTCCTAATTCTTTAGTTTTGCTTGTATTTTGTAATCTTATCATTCTACCTATAAGGACTTCATAAATAAATGTAGAGTCATTTATTGTGATCCATGTTTAAATATTTTTAAAGATAGGGATCAAAAAATCTGATTTTTAATACTAAAATAGTAATATAGGACTGAGGCACTTTATTTGGATATTAAAATAAAAGGATGACAACAAATGTGAGAAAATTGCTTTCCAGTGAATGCATACAGAATATCCCTAACAGGAAACACCAAAGAAAGCCATTTAATTCCTTGTGGTGACAAAATAACCCAGGTGACCATCTGAGAAATTGTTCTCAAGCTTTTCTACAGATTAGAGTTACATGGAAAGATGTATAAAATTAACCCTTGCATAAAATCTTCATGATTGGAAATAGTGTCATTTATTTTCCATTTCAATCCCACTTGTTCCATTTTCCAACCAGAAGTGAGAACTATGGATAAGAGTCTCTGCTGGCCTGAGGCAACCAAGAATACAATAGGTAGTCATTTTTGGTGGTAGTTATCTTCTGTGGAGTTCTCAAGAGCAGTGCATTGTGAAGATTGAGCCACTATTCATAGGGGAAATGCAGGATTGCTTTTCTGTCTGGTCACATGTTCATTAGCTGATCAATACATAGCTTTGTTTTGTGTGTATTTTTGTTTAAATCAATATATATTTGATTCATTAACATTGAATTACTCATAACCAACAGTGCAATAACTTATGTCTGAACAAAACTTACCTAACAACTTTCTCTGTAAGGCACAGTACAGCCTTCCTTCCCAGACTCAGGAACATAGCTGCCAGCACTTCAGTACTGTGCTGCATTGGATTGTGTTTTGTAAACATATTCCTGAATTGTTTATAGTTCAGTGTGGCTAATACTATGATTTAAATGGATATATATTTTCAGTAATTTATTAAAGAACATGCTGTAATTTGGAACTTTTATCTCTCAAATACATTGATCTGGGCAGTGTAATGTATTTGGTTAGAACAAATAAAACTTATATATTAAAAATCTGTATAACCTCATGGCAGTAGCATCCTGGACACTTCAGAGCATAAGAAGTAGCTAGTATTTGGGAAAAAATGAATCATGTTAATTTAATTGAAAAAGCCACTTACTGTCTAAACTGGAGGAAAGTAGCAAGTGTAGGGAATCTAATTGTAGGAATGTTTGATTACTTTTGCCTAGCTGTTGCCTATCTCCTTGGTTCTTCAGTCTTTTGGTTCATCAAATTAGAATGATAAACTCCCACACAAAAATAATGCATGCCCATTTTGTTGCAAATTTTTGATGCTATAAGTGAATGATACTCAAATTGAGAGATTCAGTGTTGCCTCAGTGATGTCAGTGAAAGACACAGACTTAGTAGGTGAAGCTCTGGGCCTCACTTGCCACTTCAAATGGGGCAGATCTTTTTTTTTTTTTGGTTGTATACTTTGCGCTTATGTATTTTGATAAAACATTTGAAAAACTCTGTGCTGGGAGATCAAAACATGTATAAAGAATTTTTGTAATAATAGAAATATTGCATCAGGACCTTTTCACATGACTTCGCATCTATGTATTTATATACTCGGCAAGTAGCAGTATGAGTGCAGTCCAGGCAGCTGCATCATCCCATCAGTGTCTCTTAGAGTCAACCCCTGGGAAACTGGGAAGGTTCTGGAACCTCTATTCCATTTTCTTAAGGGACGAAAGGAGAAGTTAATGATATTATGCTGCTTTTGATACAAATGAAAATAGGGTAAGGTTGGTAAATGAATGAAAAGATAACATATCTATTTATTAAAGTCACAAATTATACCACATTTTATAAAGTAAAATAGCACTGCATTATTAAAATATTCCCTGATCACTCCCAAATGATTTTAATTCTTTCTTCTCTAATTAATAATGTGTGTGTTGTGTTTCTCTATATGGCTGTTTGTCTTGAGAGTATCTAAATTTAGCAGCTCTCAAACATCTTGCATAAACCTTAGGAATCCTCATTCAAGTTTTTGGGACTTATTTAGGATAGATGATTTTATTTCATTCATTTTTTCCTCCTTCAAATGCAGTTTTAAAAACTCAGCACATATGTACACTATGTGAGAGATTTTTCTCTTTTAAATTTTATAGTTGTCCAAACTTTTGTATTACTCTAAAGTAAATATTTAAAAATACTTCAGGAAGAAGGATTTATTATTTTGATAGACAAAAGTTAGTAGGGCAGCAGGAACTGACTTTGAGTGATTTTTGCTGTATTTTTCAGAAATGCTTTATTTATTTCAGGAACAGGCTGCTTCATAAATGTTATGCATTCTGTTCATTAGGAATTAAGAATAATACTAACATTTAATATCATGGAACATCCATGATAGATTGTAGAGAAAAAAATCCCAGAAGCTTAGCTCACAAACGGAATTCTGGAGATAGACCACAGTTCTCAGATCAAGCCATTTCCTGCTAAGGCTCATTATGTGCCCAGAAACCTGCATTACAAGGTGTCTTCTCTGAGTCGGTACACACAAAGCAGCCCAGGCCAAATCCTGGGCATTGTACATCCGTGCCCTTCTCAGGAAGGTAGTGAGTGAGGAAGCCCCCCCTTGTTTCCTTCTTCAGCCTTCTCTGCGCTGCTGTCTCTAGATGAAGTTTCCTCTGCCGCCACCTTGTGGAGGTTTAACAATCCAATCTAAACTGTGTTGGAAGAGATTGAGCTGGTATGTCAGTAAATTTGTAACCATGCACAATTATAGATTTTTTCTTTTTGGCAGTAAATAGAGAAGGAAGACAATCTATATTTCCCAATGAAAATATAAACTATGGCTATAGTTTAAAGTATTATCTTTTACAAAAGGAGAAATGGTGATCTTCTACCTCATTACCTATGCTGCTTATGCTGTGCTCAGTTTTGGAAAGAAGGGTATTTTAAACTAAGCTGCTCAGGACCCAGAGCACTTCTTCCAGAGACTCAGAGAAGGGTCTAAACAGCTACATATATGAGAGACCGTACATTAAAGCTGTTTATAGAGAAAGTTTTTATGATTATGCTCCTTTCTTATGTGTACCACCCTGTACCTTCCTTATGTAATCTTGTCTTGGTTACTTTTCTATCATTGCTAAGACAAAATACCCAACACCCAAAGTTAATGAACAAAAGTTTATTTAGCCCCCAGTTTGTGGAAATTTCAGTCCATATGCAGCTGATTCCAAGGCAGGGTGGCATAGTGAAGGGCAACAATTCAAGGCAGCAGAAGACAGTAAAGCTACAAGAGCAAAAGGTGGGGAGAACAAGCCTCTTTTCCTCCGTTATATTATAAGCAGGTTACCCAACTCCACCCCCTGTGGGGGGTGTAGTAATCACACCCTACTCATCCTTCCTCTTGCAGAGGATGAGGATGTTTACAAACTGAGGACCCTAGACCCCTGCTGAATCACTTAAATTTCTAAACTCCTCAAATTGACACAATGTATCAACCATTATAATCCACCCCTTGTCAACTTGGCAACCAGACTCATTTCTTTAAACTGATTTGCAGATTAGCAAACATGCTTATTCTTATCATTTCATGATTTGAACATCGTAACACAGGTTTAACAATCCTTAAGAGTCAGTATCAAATCTATCAACACTATATTACATTAGAACCAAAACATTTTGCCTCAGTCCCCAAAGACTCACGTATATCCCTTTACATAAAGGCATTTAGTCCATCTCTAAGAGTTTCCAAAGTCCTAATAGTTTTGGCATTGCTGAAAAGTCCACGTCCCAAGTTCCTCTGAGATGTAAGGCAAACTCTTAACTGCAAGCCCCTGTACAAATGAAAAGTTAAACACTTCCAACATTCATGCACAAGATAAATATTTTCATTCCAAAAGTTACAAATGGGAATACCAAGGGTTATTGATACCAAAGCAAGTCCAAAATCCATCAGGGCAAACATTAAGTCCTGTAGTTCCATGCACAATTGAGGTAATCTGTGACAAGTTGCAAGCTCCAAAAGGCTTGAATGGTTCCATACCTATGGCATTTTTGGTGGTTGTAGTTCCCATGGCATTTTTCTTGGTGTGGCTTTGCTCCTGCCTGGCAAGTTTTCTCAGACAATCCATATTCCTAGCTTTTTCAAACTTTGGGATCTCCATTGCACCTTTGGCTTCACCCTCACAGTCTCACACACTTTCCTCTCAGGGTCACATTAGCTGGTCTCTCAAGTCTTCTGAAATTGGGATGGAAGCCCTTTAACCACACAACTCTTGCATTTAACATGCACCTAAAACCAGCACCATGTGGATAATTCCAAGGTGTGCTGCCAAATGGAGCAGTAGCCAGACTTTCCTCCCTCCTGGCTGTAGAGGTCAAGCACTCAGGTAGCTGGGCACTCTGAATCCAAGTCTGAGGAACAAATTTTCTATCCTGCCAACATTCTGGAACTTGGCGTGGCCACCATCATTCTGGATGGAACGTGATGGTCTGTGGCTTTCTCCTTAAAGCTAAATCTTTCACTTTTGGCCTCACCTAGTGACCCTAAGCAGCAGGGGAGCTTCAGTGGGCTGCCTGGCATGAGCTGAAGGTCTGCACATCAACCTCCACCTAGCCATGCAGCCTTGGTACCTTGTGTGGAACTTGGTAGGCCCCTGCCCAGTGTCCCTAAACAGCCAGGGACCTTTGGTATGTCACGGGGGCCTTGGCTGGGCCCCACCCAGTGACTTCAAGCAGGTAAAGACCTTTGGTACATTGCTCAGGTCCTGGTTGGGCCCTGCCCAGGGGCCCCAAGCAGCTGGGGAGCTGCAGTGGGCTGTGTGGCATGAACTGAGGGCCTGAAGCAATACTCCACCTAGCTGTTCAACCTTGGTATGCCACACAGAATATTGTAGGGCCCCTTCCAGCAACCTCAAGCACCCAGGAGCCTTAGTGTGCCAAGTGGGGTGTGCTAAAGCTCCACCCAGCATACTCCCCCCTTTCAGGAGCCTTCAAGTGCCACTGGGGGCCTGGTAAGGCCTACCTAATGACCCCCTCTCAACTGGAGAAACTCCCTGCAGTACAGACAGCCATCCTCAACCCAGGAAATAACTGAGACTTTGCATTTGACTGCCACGGGGGAATACAGGAAAATGATAAAACGAAAGAGCAAAATGTAATCTCAAACCTCCAGCCCATCCCAAACAAGCCTAAGTGACATGGACATAGAAGAAAGTATAAGCCATACACCTGAAACTTCTGAAATGATAGCAACTGAAGTAAACAAACAACTCCATAAAGCTGTAAAGGAACTCAGATCAGAAATAGTCTCACAAGTAAAACAAGAAATGATAAATGTAATGAAAGAAATGCTGAAGACATCTAAAGAAGACATAGTTAAAAAAAACAGAGGAGCACTGCAAAATGATGCAAACCTTGAATGAACAATACAAGAAAGAATTAGAATGCATGAAACAGATTCACAGAGATATCCAAGAAATCTAAAATTCCACTGAAAGCTGGCAAAGCCACCTCAATGAATGTGAAGATAGACTTTCAGAACTCAAAGACAAGATTGCAGCTAGTGAGCAAGAAAGGAAAGATCTTTTAAAAATAACAAAGAATCAGGAAATAACAATTAAACAGTTGCAAGATGATGCAGAGGAAAACAATATAAGATTGATAGGTGTAAATGAAAAAGGAGACAACACAAATGATATAGAAAGATTATTTACAGAAGTAATACCAGAAAATTTCCCAAACATGGGAAAGGAAACTGACATACAGATAAGTGAAGCATATACAACTCCAATTAGCCACAACCAAAATAAATCTACACCCAGACATATAATAATCAAATCCCAGAAATTCAATATAAGAACAGAATATTAAAAGCAGTTAGAGAAAAGAAACAAATCACCTATAAAGGAAAGTCCATAAGAATCACAGCAGACCTCTCAACACAATCAAGTTAAGAAGAGCATGGAGTGAAGTATTTCAACTCCTAAAGGAAAATGATTTCAAACCCAGATTGATGTACCCTGCAAAACTATCCTTCAAAAAAAAAAAACTATCTTTCAAAACTGATGAAGAAATAAGATACTTCCATGACAAAGAACAGCTTGAGAACTTCATGACCACCAAACCAACACTGCAAAGAATAATGAAAGATATTCTAGACAGACATAAAAATAACTATGACTTCAAGAACACCAACAGAAAAAGAAAAAACACCAAGCAGAACAAACAGTTAAACAGAGGGGAAAGGTAAAGAAACCACCACAGAAAGATAACATGACAAAAATAAGCCAATATACATCAGTTATAACCATTAATGTAAATGGCCTGAATTCACCAATTAAAAGAAAAAGACTGGCAGAATGGATCAAAAAACAACATCCAACCATGTGCAGTCTACAAGAAACCCATGTAACTCAAAAGGAATTTCATAGACTGAAAGTCAAAGGCTGGAAAACAATACTTTATGCAACAGGAACCCCCCAAAAAGCAGAGGCAGCTATTCTGTTCACAGACAATGTGAATTTCAAACCAAGAATGATCAGAAGAGATAAAGAAGGTCACTACATACTGGTTAGGAGAAAACTCCAAGAGCAAAAAATAACAATCTTAAATATATATACACCAAATATGGGAGCACCAGCTATATAAAACAAATATGAATAGAAACAAAAAATCAAATGAGCAATAACACAATTATAATGGGAGACCTTAACACCCCATTGACACAAAGAGGCAGATCAACTAGACAGAAAATCAGCAAAGAAATAACAACTGAATCAAACTTGTGAATTAATGGACTTGGTAGATGTGTACAGAGTATTCCACCCAACAAGAATATACATTCTTCTCAGTTTCACATGGGACATTCTCTAAAATAGACCATATACTAGCCCATAGAACATGCTTAAGTAAATGCAAAAGAATTGAAATTATCTTATGCATATTATCTGATGATAGTGCCATGAAACTGGAAATTAATGACAAAAGAAACTGCAAAATTCCATAAACACATGGATATTAAACAATACACTTCTGAAGAATCAATGAGTCACAGAGGAAATTAAAGAAGAAATTAAACAATATCTACAAGCAAATGAAAATACAAATACAACTTACTAGAACCTGTGGGATGCAATGAAAGCAGT
Source organism: Cuniculus paca (assembly GCA_004365215.1). Lineage (NCBI taxonomy): Eukaryota > Metazoa > Chordata > Mammalia > Rodentia > Cuniculidae > Cuniculus > Cuniculus paca. The sequence continues at coordinate 12,607 of RJWT010002237.1, forward strand.
CCTCAGAGGGAAATTTATTGAGGTGAATTGCCACATCAGGAAAATGGAATGAAGACAAATAAATGAACTACACCTCAAACATCTAGAAAAAGAAGAGCAAGTCAAGCCCAAAACCAAAAAAGGGAGGAAATTATAAGGATCAGAACAAAAATTATCACAATTGAGACTAATTGAATAATACAAAGAATTGATGAACCAAAAAGTTGGTTCTTGAAAGAATAAATAAAATTAATACACCCCTAGCCAACAAATGGGAGGAAAAAACCCCTCAAATTCATGCAATAAAGAATGAAAAGGGTGAAATCACTACAGACTTTGTGCAAATACAGAATATCATCAATATCTACTTCAAAAATCTTTACTCTCATAGGTTTGATAAAACAGAAGAAATGGATAGATTCCTAGAAACATATGAATTACCAAAACTGGATCAAGAAGTTGTAAAACTGCTGAATAACCCAATTTCAGTTAATGAAATTGAAAATGTAATTAGATTCTTACCAACAAAGAAAAACCCAGGTCCTGATGGACTTACAGCTTAATTCTACAAGAAATTCAAGAAAGACTTAATGGCCAACACTCTTCAAACTCTTCAATGAAATTGAATGGGAAGCAATTCTCCCTAACTCATTCCTGGAAGCAAGTATTACCCTAATACCAAAACCAGAGAAAGACCCAACCAAAAAAGAGAACTACAGGCCAATCTCCCTAATGAACATAGATGCAAAAATCCTCAATAAAATACTGGCAAACAGAATGCAGCAAGTCATCAAGAAAATTATATACCATGACCAAGTGGGATTCATTCCAGGAATGCAGGGATGGTAAGAGAAACCACGCCCTTCACAATAGCTTCCAAAAAATTGAAACACTTAGGAATCAATCTAACGAAGGAAGTAAAAGACCTATTCATTGAAAATTACAGTACTCTGAAAAAAGAAATTGAAGAGGATCTCAGAAAATGGAAACACATTCCTTGTTCATGGATAGGAAGAACAAACACCATGAAAATGGCCATTCTATCAAAGTTGGTACACAGATTTAATGCAATTCTAATCAAAATACCATTAACATACCTCACAGATCTAGAGAAATCATTCCTAAAATTCATCTGGAACCAGAAGAGACCTAAAATAGCAAAGGCAATTCTGGGCAACAAAGGCAAGGCAGGAGGCATCACAATCCCTGACTTGAAGTTATACTACAAAGTAACTGTGATAAAATCAGCATGGTACTGGAATAAAAACAGACCTGAAGATCAGTGAAATAGATTAGAAGATACAACTACAACTACAAACACATTCAGCCATCTTATCTTTGACAAAAGGGTCAAATATGTTCACTGGAAGAAAGATAGCCTCTTTAATAAGTGGTGCTGGAAAAACTGGTTTTTCATATGCCAAAAACTCAAACTAGACCTATGCCTATCACCATGCACTAAACTAAAGTCAAAATGGATCAAAGATCTAAATATATTAAAATAGAAACACTAAATCTGCTGGAAGACAAAGTAGGTAGAAATCTTAAAGACATAGGAGTAGACAGAGAATTCATGAACAAAAATCAAACTGCACAGGAAATACTTTACAGAATCATCAACTGGAATCTCATCTTATTAAAAAGGTTTTGCATGTCAAAAGAAATCTGCAACAGAGTGAAAAGAAAACCCACGAATTGAGAAAAAATCTTAGTCAACTGTCCCTTAGACAAAGGACTTCTATCTAGAACTTACAAAGAATTTAAAAAAACATCAGGCCCCCAAAATTCAAAGATCCAATCCAAAAATGAGCATCTGAGATGAATACACACTTCTCAGCCGAAGAAATACAAACATCCAAAAAATACATGAAAAAATGTTCAACATCACTTTTCATTAGAGAAATGCAAATTAAAACAACACTGAGATTCCACCTCACTGGAGAAAGAATGGCCAGGATCAAGAAAACAAGCAATAACAAATGCTGGAGAGGCTGTGGGGATAAAGGAACCCTTCTCTACTGTTGGTGGGAATGTAGACTGGAGCATTTCCCACTGTGAAAATCAGTCTGGAGGTTCCTTAAAAGGCTGGGATTGGAAGTCCCATTTGACCCAGCTATTCTGCTTCTGGGCATAATTCCAGAAAAACTGAAAATATCATACCACAGTGATATATGTGCACCCATGTTTATAGCAGCACAATTTGTAATAGCCAAATCTTAGAAACAACCCAAATTCCCATCAACTGAGGAATGGATAAAAAAGATGTGGCATTTTTATACAATGGAGTACTACTCAGCTATGAAGAGAATTGAGGCTTTTATAGGTAAATGGATGCAACTTGAGACCATACTCATAAGTGAAATAAATCAAACTGCAAGTGTAAATAGTGTATTGTCTCCATAGTGTAAGAAACTGAAAGAGCAAATAAGATACAAATTCCTCAATAAATATTGTGAAAGGATAAGAAAGTGCTCAAAGGGGAAAAAATAAATTAGGAAAAAGGAGAAAAGAAGGAAAGATGCTCTGTCTTTGTAGTCCACAGCTCTATTGGAGCTTCTTTTCTGGCCAAACTCACATTTTAAATCATCCTGCTGGGCTCTTTGCTCTTAATTCTCAACATAGCCCCCAACAGCAGCCATGCCACAGCCTCCATATTCGAGTGCCTTGAAATTGTATCTGCCACACTAATTAGTCCACTGCCCTTAAGCTCAGTCTCAGGCAAAGTCTCTGGACATGAGTAAAATGCAGACAGACTTTCTGCCAAGTCATGACACATATCTTCTGGAGTCCAGCAGCCAATGTAGTTCTTCTTCCCAGCAAAAACCTCCCAAGTCTGGTCTTTAATGGCAGGATTTCTATCAGCCTTGTGGTCTTGTAAGCTGTAACCAGAATCTCCCATAAAGAGCAGCCCAAAGCATCCCAGCTCTACTCTTTTAGGCCACATCTCCAAACCTTTCTAAACTCTTCCCACAAGCCATTCTCAAAGGCTTTTAAACCACATGGCCAGGTACAGTCACAGCAACGACCCCACTTCTCTGGTACAAATTCTGACTTTTCTCCCATTGCTGAGACAAAATACCCTAGGGTAGTCATTGTTAATCTTCTATTATTATGTTTTGAAGAGCTGTATTGCTTGCAGTATTCTGTTCTGAAATGCTTTGTTGTGTTTAACTCTGTTCTGTTTTGTTTTGTTTTGTTTTGTTTTGTTTTGTTTTATTCTCTTTAAAATAATAAAAAAAAAACACAACACCCAAAATTAAGGAAAGAAAGGTTTATTTAGTTCACAGTCTGTTCAGGTTTCAGTCTGTAATCAGCTGGCTCCAAGGCAGGGTGGCATAGTGAGGGGCAGCAGTTCAAGACAGCAGAAGATAACAAGAAGCAACAAGAGCAAGAGGGGGTGAGCAAGCCTCTTTTCTTTTCCTCCCTTATATTGTAAGCAGGTTATATCCACCCCCCACCAGGCAGGTATAGCACTCACACTATATTTCTGCCCTCCTCTTGCACAGGATAAGGATGTTTACAAAGTGAGGGGCCTGGCCCCCTGCTGAGTCATGCAGTGTTAAACTGTTAAATTTCTAAACTTCTCAAGTTGTCACAATGTATCAACGATTACAGATCTCATGGCATTCCCAGCTTCCCTCTATATCCAGCACTTTCCTCACTTTCTTGCATTTTGTTCCTGACTTTGTTGCATTTTGACTTATCTGCTGTTCCTAGCAATTTGCAAGCTACACAAGGTAAAGCAATACATCTTCATCCTTTCTGAATTCTCATATGTCTCCAAAGGTGGTATAGAGCCCAGCACATAGGAGGTACTCAATGAATATTAAGTGAATGTATGAGTATCTACCATGTGCTCGAAGTTAAAGGAAAACAAATAGTTATGTCTACTGTTTCCAGAGTTTTCTATATGTACCACATTTATTCTTCACAACTCTATGAGTCTCTGAGTGGTCCTGTTGTTTTCTCCAAGTTATTTATTGTTTTTTGGTAAAACTGCTTCTAGATTTTCTTTGGGAACCCATTTTCCACAAAGGAGAAAGATACAGGGTTGGGGCCTGATGGCATTAAAATGATCAACACACCCCACCTTCTAGGTGTGGTGATTAGATAAGGAATGACACATTGCCCAGTTAGATCTGCAAAGATGAAAGTGGAAATTCCCTGTGGCAATTTGTGACCATGGGGTGTTTCTGGATCCAGGATAGGGAGGGCGCCTCTCTTCTACCCTAAGGATAGAGGCCAAAGGGACAGATAGAGCCTTTGAAATGCCAGAAGAAGCCTAATTTGAAGCCAAGCATGGACTTTGAATTACACGAGTGAGTAAATTCAGTTGTTTAGATATACTGAGTTGGATTTTCTGTAACAATATGAAAAGAATGAATTGATCTTCTAATAAGGAATACCTTCATTTTACAAAGGAGAAGCCCAGATTGCAAGAAGTTACATTATCCTTGCCCATATCACACAGCCAGCAGATAAACTTGGAGTCAGTTGTCAATTTCTAAAATACTTATCACACATTTCCTTAGAGAATTAGCATACTCAATCAACATAATTTTTAAAAATCGTGTGTATGTTAATTAATAAAGTTTAAAATAGTCAGTAGTAGTACAGAGAAATTGTCTGACCTTCGCATTAATTTATGATCTGTGTGATGTATATAGTAGATTTTAGGCACATGCTCTTCCAAAAGATGTCAGTTTTGTTTCCTTTTAACTTTTATGTTCAAATTCATTTAAAAAAATGTACAGCAAGATGTTTTACATAAGATGTTTAATATAAAAATTATTTGATCTTTCTTACCCTTATATGTTTCTCCCCTGTGTTCTCAATCAGACCTTTTTTTTTTTTGTAGTTTCTTTATATTTTCTGATATCACTATGATGATATTCGACAACTTAGGGGTAAAGTCTTGCCAAAAGATTCAGTTACTAGGTAACATTCTCTTTCTTCTCCCCTATGTCCTGTTCCTCCTAGGCTGGTTGCCTTAGTTCCTCTTCTACTGTGTGGCCCAGGTCCTTACTGTAATAATCGTGACTGAATAACAATGTATGTTTTCCCTTGTGTCATGTCTCTTTTCCTTTTTTTCTATCTTTCCACTCTGTCATTTAGTTTCTCAGACATACATTTGGACTTAATTTAAAAAATCAGATGCACTATTTAATTATTCTATATTTATTTATTGTCCTGAATTTTTCCTTTCCTTATGGAAAAGTTACAAAGGTTGAGACCCTTATTGGAGCAGGGGTGTTACTGTAAGTTTTGGAACTTCTTTTACTTCTGTGTGGGTGGTTTATATCTAGATGCCCCCCTAAAACCTCATTAGATCATCAGCAGAACCTTTAGAAGGTGATTAAGTTATGGTGGCATTAGAGCTGACTTGCTTTTAGGTGGTAGGACAAGTAAGAAGGAAGAGGTCACTGAGCAATTCCTGCTTCCTGCTCTTCGTTTCTCACACTGTGAGTCACTCTCTTTCACTATGTCCTTCTGCCATCCTGTCCTGCCTCTGAGTCAGTGGACTCTGGACTGAAACATGAGCCTAAATAAACATCTCCTCCTTGATGTTGCAAGTATCAAATACTTGCCTGCATATGAGATTACTCTAGGGAGGTCATAATTATGTTGCTGCTATTGTTGGACTTAACTGTGGACACATAGTGTGATCACTATTTTTCAAGAAGTTTGCACTGGATCCAAATTGTTTGTTAGGGCTCAATAATGTGAGAATGTATATATTCAGGAAGCCAGTGAAGTGGTTGACATTTTTCATCAATGCACTCTTTAACAAATTGCTTTAAAGTTTGGTTAAAAGGGTACTTAATATTACTAGAATTAGAAACGGAAAGTGATTGTTGAAAGCGCAGCTGAAGAAAGGTCAGTTTTTCAAGTGACTGGCTGAGGTGACATATCTTTAAGTCGTGTTTGTTTTTGTCTTCTTTGAGAAAATTATGCTTTGACTGTAGACTGTGGTGGTCAAAATCCTCTCCATATTCATCTCCATAATAGAAACTTTCCTTAATGGCCTCTCTCTAACACACAGATACATCTTTAGGAACTATAGAGGATCTGATAGTTTACCCTACTTGCCAGCTGTCAGTTTCATAAAAGTTGGCTGAAGGAATGAGGTTTCTGGGTCAGAGACAAAAGACTATTACTTAAAGTCCAACACATAATATGGGCAAAGTCCTACCAGGCAAAGAGGAGCTACCATAAGGGTGCTGCACCATCCTGAGGGTTTGTTATCAGATAAGGAAATCCATGCTTACTGTAAGTTTGAAAGGATCACAAGCAAACATAGCAAAATTTTGCCCTGGAGGAAAATATCATCTTTGAAATCAGACCTGCAGAAATGCGAGAAACCTCTGGAGATTTGACTCTTAACAAACACAAATGCAATCCATCAGAAAGTCTATCCTGATGAAAGGAAAATGCATAAAAATGTTGGCACTAAATTTAGACTAACACTGTAAAAGAACATACTCGATATTTCCAAAGCATTTCCTGGAATATGTAATCAGTTTTATTAACTTGGCAATGATTATTCTGCTTTCTAACACTTTATCATTTGATATTTTAAGAAGTCATACATTCTTTCCTGTTATTAAGTAGGTTTTGCTATACTTGTTTATTTATCCCAGCAATTTAACCTGATTGGATAGAAAGTTTCTATAGTATTAGAGGAACTGACACTTTCCAAAGAGTAGCTTATAGGCTAGCAATTTCCTTTTCCTCTGCCTTTTTCTGGTAAACTTGTTTCACAAGGTCTATTGTATTCTTCCACTGTCTTATAGCTGAGCAATAGTTAAGCTGCTCAGCTCTGCAAGGTTGACTTCTCCTAATAGTTAATGCTTTTTTTTTTGACAATACTAGTTTATGAAACAGATTAGGATCTTCTTTTATTCTTCAAATATTAATTAGTATCATCATAGTCTTTGTTTTTAAGCTAAATCTGTAGCTATCCTGTATTTTGCTTGTTTGTTTCATATTGTTTTTAACTTGGAACTATGGAATTTATTTGGGTTCCAGAGAAAAGCAAACTTCTCAACTGCTATTTAATAAACCAAAATAGCTGAACATTTAAAAGATAAAAGAGTACCCCGCCTGGCTAGCTCAGTCGGTGGAGCATGAGACTCTTAAAAGATTAAAAAAATACAAACAAACAAAAAAAACCCCTGTTCTTACAGTATACATAATTAAGAAAGCATGTTTTAAGAGTTTGTCCAAAGGTTGAGCCAGATAATTTACAGAAGGTTCCACTTTATCAGCATATAATTGTAAATATAATTTTTAAAATATAATAAAGTGCAATATTGGGAGGCACACAAAAACTCATTTACTCGAAAAAGAAAAAAGGAAAAAAAATTGTACCAGGAATCGAGCTCAGGACCTTACGCTTGCCTGGGAGGCGCTGTACCTGAAAAATCAAATTTAACTAGAATTTCTATATTTTTATTTGCTACAGCAGTTAACTATTCACCATTTATGAACGAGATTACAAGTAACTTTTTTTTAAATCAAATACAGTGAATTTTAACGCAGGTTTTTCCCTAAGGGGCTTTATTGTGGTCATGATTTCCAAGTACTCTTGTGACATCCACACTACACAAAAGAAAATACAAGCAACTTCTGATATTCACAGTTGCGTAGTATTTAATGCTCAGGTCAAAAGAGTCCAGGTTAAGAGGACATTGATTGGTGGATCTGGGGTTTTAGGAAAGAAAAAACTTTAAGACAGGATGATCTGAAGAATCTTTCTAGAGAGAGTGAGAATTACAGAGGGAAAGGATTCTTGGGTTAAGAATTTGAGTCAGTCAGTAAGAGACAGGCAGGGACGATCTGGGCTGCAGGCGACAGGATGTAGCCAATAAGAGCCGAGAAGGGTGGGGCGAGACCCCTGGAAGGGGCGGGCTCTCGCAGGATGGGCTCCGGAGGACGAGGATCAGCCAATTGGAAGCGGGCAGGGGCGGGGCGGGCCTCAGGGGACTGGACGGGTTTGAAGGAGTGAAGGGCCCGGGGATCTTGGCCTCCACACTCAGCAGTACCTGCACCTGCGCTGCACCTGCACGTGCACCTGCGCCTGCATCTACGCGGTTCTTCCACCCGGCAGACGCCGACCAGGAAGGTGAGCAGGGGTGACGCGATCGGCTCGTCATGGCCTACCCGGGCTTCGGAGGAGGGGTGAGTCCTAACCCCTTCGCCAGCACCTGCGCGCTGGCGGGGTGTGGTGGCCCTGCGGGCAGTGCCTCGGTGTAGGGTCCGCCCTCTGTCCCCGCTTCCTTGGGGCCACTGGTACCGGAGGGCGCCGCACTCCGCGCTCGGATCCCGGGGGAGCCTGGAGCTGCAGGTGCCCGGTCCATGTGGACCTCCCCTGGTCTCATTTCCTTCCTGGAAAGGAAGAGAAACAACCATTTCTCATTCCGGTAATCTTTTAGTTTTGCCATAGAGCCTCTTTCTAAATTTTTGACCACTTCTTGTTTTTAAATTACATTACTTGTGGGGGCCACGGATACAGCTCAGTGGCACAGTGCCTGTCTGGCGAGCGTGAGGTCCTGAGTTCGATTTCTGGTTTTCTGGGGAAAAAAAAAAGCTAAACAACCAAACAAACAATAACAAAAAAGAAAAACCACGAAACAAATTACGTGTAATAAATGATGAGGTATTCTGAATGCATTCTGAACTTTTCTGTTATATCACCGGCTGTTTTTCTAGAGTTTGTTTTCGGAGGCGAGAAAGATTATTTGTTCTTAAAAACTGTTTTTCCTATATCGCCTTTGAGAGAAGTTGTAACTGTAGTAACCCGTGATTAGTTGTTCTCTTCTCTAAAGGAACCCCAGCTTGAAGTATTTACGTCAGTGATCTTCACGGTGCGGTGCGCACATTTTGCGTTTACAAAGTGGAAATAGCTATAGGAGTGAAGGCAGAAGACTGCATATTGGCTATTATTATGTTTGTTTTACTTAAAAAGAGTTTGTGCTTTGTTAATTGTAGGATAGGAGTTAACAGTGGCACATGGTAGTGATCTTCAAAAGAATTACTCCTTTTCCTGGGAGTAGGAGTTATTAAACTAAAGAATTTCCAGACCCACAATTTAGACACATATTCGTTCCTAAAATTGATTTGCTTGAAAACTTAGCTGAATTCCCTTTGGCATCTTCCGCTTTTCAATTTCGACCTGTGTTAGCTTTTCCTGGCTGTGACCAGATACCTGAGAAAAACGATCCAAAAGAGGAAATAGTCATTTTGGTTCAGGCTTTCAGCAGTTTCAGTTCATAGTCAGCTGACTTCATTGCTGTCGGGCCCGTGGCAGAGCAAAGTCCCTCACCTTGTGACAACCAAGGTTGGGAGGGAGAGAAGGGAAGGGCGAGCCAGCCAGGGAGATAGAGAAGTCACTGACCAGATCGTCCCCTGTGATCTCTGTTCTTCAGCACACGTGGTTCTTCTGCTTCTCCCGAACACCATGGCCCCATTCTTCATGAGTAAAACAAGCTGCTGGTCCTCTTACAGACTGAAGCTTAGAAACGACTCGGCGCTGTCGCTACCATGTTCTACCAGACGAAGCTGAACACAGGCCCTGTCTAGATTCAAGGGAGATTTAGCTTTTGAATGGGAGGAGTCACAAAGAGTGTGCAACTATCTTTAATCTGACTCCCAGGTTCTCAACATCACTGATTTTGGGAAAGTCAGTGCAGAAAATTGGGAAACGAGGCTAGATAGAGGTGATCCCTAAAGATGGATTCTTCATATAATACTTTTTACCTGACTTTGATTACAAAACAAGATGCACTTGTCTCTCATGCCGCACCTGGAGATGCTACAGTAAAAGATCCATGCCTGGGCTTTGGCACCTCCTCAACATTACCTTTCTGTTACTGGACTTATATTTAGCTTGTTCTCTCTTTTCATAAAACATCTTTAAATTTTTCATCCTTGTGTGAAGCTTAAGGGGAGGATAGTCTCCAGTAGGACTTTAATTTAAATTATGGATTGTGCTGTAGGCCTTGGTTGTCCTGCATGTTTTTGCAGGCCTTGGGACCAAATACCGGGTGTTGATGACTGCCACAAAGTCACAACATAACATTCTTTTGCTCCAGAGTTTATCTGTATCCCCAGATATTGGCCCTGAAACTTGCCTTTTACCAACACTCTTAAGGGCATTTAAAAATAATCTTTTGTGGAACTATTTTCAGTGATAGGTTGCATCAAATTATTCTAGCATGTAATTCTTATCAATAGGAAAGGTTTTTCTCATCAGTTTTTTTATAATTTATATAATTGTTTTAAGTCTCATATTTTCAAATATATTGATGTAAAGTTGTTCATAGGATCTCTCTGTCTCTATATATTGATAAATATATTCAAGTTATATGTTTTTATTTTTTATTTTATTTCTGAAATTTGCTTGTCTTGTTCTAGTCAGTATTTTTTTCTTGAAAAGTTATATTTGGGATTCAGTATTTTCTGTTTTAATGTTTCCTCTTTCCCATCTTGTGTTTCATTGTTTCATCCTCTAGTTTTGATTGCCTTCTAGAGCTTTAGTATTTCCTCTATTTGTCTGCCTTTTCCACCCATAGTTACCAGCGATTCAAATTCCTTCTGTTCCATATTGTTTTGTCATCCTTTGTACTTGTATTTCTTTTCTCTTTCTGTCTTCTGACAATCTGATCATCCTTCTATGATTCAGGTTAAAATTTTTGTTCAGAATGGAATAATCAAAAAACAATACCTCTTCCTCCTCTGAATTCATAAAATGTTGAGGAAAATGCTTTTCTAAGGTATTAAAAATATATACTAAGGTACTAAAATATATATTCTTTTCTCAAAGTGAAAAATAACAGGATTATAGTGAAGACTTTTAAAAATTATGCCTTATGTTTTCCTGTTAAATTAGGTTCTTAATGGCTAGAGACTTTTATGTTTCTTTTGATGTTGGATAACATGTTAAGGAAGCTGGTCTCATTATAGGCTATTCAATATTTTATAGTTTTATGATAGTTATGTTTTATTTTAATAGACTTCTAATCAGCATTTTCTATTAAACAAACCTTAGTAGGTAACTTTGATATTATTAACATTCTCCTCTTTCACTCTTATAGTTTGGAAATTTTGGTGGTCAGATACCAGGAACACAGATGCAGATGCCAGGAGTAGGTCCAAACATGTGCCCTGGAGGGTACCAGCCTGGATACACACCGTATCCGGGCAGCTATGCTTCTGCGGATGACTCCATGTGGACTTACTTCACTGCTGTTGCTGGACAGGTGAGGTGATAAAATCGTTGCACACATATTAGTTTATTAAGATGATTGCTACTTTAAAAAATATCAACTATTTTACTCAATGTATAAAGTGTATTTGAAATTTATATTTGAAACTTATCTATACCAAATTTTTCTTGAGTTTAGAGATGAGGGCAGTCATAATTGTTTCTGCTGGTAAAATGTCTGATACATTGTTCATTTAAGTAAAAGAGAAACCGATTTTCAAAGTGAGGAAATATGGTTTGTCCATATAGAGCATGCTTTCTGCTATGGTTCTAACGTTACTTGCCCCCACTAAACTCATGTTGAGATTTAATAATTGCCATGAGGTGAGTATTGAGTCCCACAGTCACCTTCAAAGGTCTATCTCCAAAGACCTACAGATCTCCTACTAGGTCCCACCCCCTCCTGAGGGCCAAGCCTTGAACAAATGAACATCTGAAATTTACTCAAATTATCATACTAGATGATAAGTTTTCAAATCCATTAAAATCTTAAGCAGCTACTGCCATATATGTGGTCCATTGTTGCTTGAAACATTTTCATGAATCCAGTGCCCTATTCTATTTGCAAATGTGGGTTACTTAAAAGCAGTGTGATAGCCAGGCATGGTAGCACATGCGTGTAATTCTAGAACTCTGGAAGACTGAGGCACGTGGATTATAAGTTTGAGTTTAGCCTGGCAACTGTAGCAATTTAGCAAGACCCTATCTCAAAATAAAAATAAAAGTGAAAAAGGACTAACTGGAGTTATAGCTCAATGCAATGGAAGGTCCAAGGTTCAATCCCCAGTACCACTAGGAAAACCAAACCAAACCAAACCAAACCAAACCAAACCAAACCAAACCAGTGTGATACTTATTCCAATAAGAGGTGAGGTCATCTGGGGCAAATACTTGCTTCTCCTGCAAATTTCCCATGCAAATAAAACTGTGCCGAAACACATTTTAGAGTTGGAATTTAGTTTCACACATTTTTAAAAAATAGAAACTGTTCCATTAAAGCGGTATTAACTTCAGGTATATTTAGATAGATGAATAACTATATCTTCTCTCACAGTTACATTTCTTGTTAGTTGCTACAGCAGATCCCCCAACAAGAACTCTTGGTGTAAACTGTAACTGCTGTTGTATTGATCAGGAATTTAGGGCTAGGCTAGGCTAAGACACACAAGGGACTTGCCTCGGATGCAGAATTTATGGGGGTTTTAAAAAACTCAGTAATCATAATCAATAATTCTTACATGTGGCTTTTCAAAAGTTCAAAATTAATTAAAAATCCAGTAGTGAGAAATGCAGCTAATTTTTCTCAACTTTTAAATAAACAGGATATGACCCCATGCCTGCACCACACACCTTGATCCTCACGTTGGTGGTGGCTCTGAGTCTGGAAGCCTGTTTCTATCTCCGTGAGGATTTTACATTTGTAAGATATTAAAATAAGAACCAGTTTATTTGTCATGCTTTAGTCTTCTTGGTTTTAGAAGAGAAACCCAAGTACTTAGTAGTACAGTGTACATTGAGGGGAAAGGATTTTATATTGGATGACTACACATAGTCATCATAAAAATTTCATAAGATGGGTTTATAGCAGATCAGCCAACTGTGTCGCCACAGTGGCACACATCTCTAATCTCAGCTACTCTGGAAGCTGAGGTGGGAGGAATAGTTGAGCTGCAGAGTTGGAGACCCACCTGGACAATGTAGTGAGACCCTGCTATCAATCAGTCAATCAGTTGATCAATAAAGGTTAGAACTTAAAATGCTCCAGAACTTTTTAAGGAATCTAATGGGAAATTTCCTGAGTCTTCTAGGATTTAATTCTCTGGCAAAATGGTAGGCCTACTTTTTCACAAGAAGAACCTTCACATTCATTTCTGAAGTACAAGACATATAAGTCAACTTGCATCTGTCTTCTATCTTTTCAGAGCAATAGGTGAGGCAAGCATGCACCACTGCAGATAGATGAACAGGTGGAAGTGTGACATATAGAGTTCAAAGCTCTGTTTTATTTTGTGGGACAGGAAATAGTGAAATGTGTTTCTTAGTTTCCATTCCATTCAGAAGGAGTTAGAGAAGACCCTAAAATAATTTTTATGTTTTTCAGTGCATACTTGCAATAACATTTTCTCAAATCTTTTCAACCAGCATTTGTTTTTAAAATTTTCTTTCTTTATAAAGTTTGTTCTTTTGTTGTAAAAGAATCATGACACCTTTCAAGGTTCCTTCTCCTCTGTCTAGAAGATTAGAATTCAGAGGTGTAGCCTTGAATAAGGCTTGGTAGACCTTTGTGTGAAATGTTACAGAAGCGGCTGATACTTGAACAGAAAATATCATCAGACCATGCAAAATTTAGTTCTCTTCATTTTAATTGGAATTTTTAGATTTTCGGCAATTTGAATTTTTCTGGAAAAATTTGTGTCACACTTTATTTAAATGATTTGTATTGTCTATATAATACATTAAATGCTGAATCAAATGAGGCTTAATGGGTCTCATTAATTTAATACTCAAGTAGAATAGCATTTTCTCACCTAAAAAGAGTTTAAGAAGGAAAATAATTTGTGACTGCTAATTTCAGTGTAGTAGAAGATGTTTTAAAATCAAAAAAGGAAAAAAGTCATTTACTAGCTTTGCTTCTGTTTTAATAGATTGTAAGGGTCTTTTAACATGTACTATGCAATAATTGACAATCCAGTGTTTATGTTCATCATCTCCCTGAGATGATATTAACAATGGCACCTGTCATAATTAATAGTGTTTTCCTGTTGATTTCTGTTTGGAACACAGACATATATTCCTACTTTTTGAAAATATTCTTGAAATATAATAATGGTTTGTAACAGTTGCTGTAGTACTTAAATATGAAGACAGATGATTGGTAGTTAAATATGCCAAAAAGTCCTTGTAAAGTTGTTTTAGACTGAAGAAAACTTTTCTACTCTAATGTTCTAAAATAGTTAATTTTTTTGTTGTTTTGTTTTATTTTGAGACAAGGTCTCACTATGTAGTTCAGGCTGTTCTTGAACTCACAGTGATCCTTCTGCCTCAGCCTCTCAAGTGCCAGAATTGCAGGCATGTGCTACCATGCTATGAAAAATGTAATTTTTCTAAAATATGATTTTATAGTTATAGAATTTAAAATTTAGTAAAGAGCTCTCAAGATATGTATGACAATGAAAGGACCACTTAGAAGAATATATCTCAATATTTTCTTTTATTTCTGTAGAACCACCAGAATTGCTTTTAGTATCTATTAGTAGTTTGTAACAGTTTTTATTTGTATGTTTGTTTCTTAGTTCTTATGGAGTAATGTTTTAAATTTGCCTCCTTAAACTTTTCTCTATAGCTGTTTGTTGTTGCATTTGTTCTAATGTATGCTTCCAAATGAACTACTTTACTTTGTATTTATGTAGAAAATCCAATTAGGTACTGAACATAATAACAATACTCAACCTGTTTCATTGCTGATTTCTTGTTGTATGTAAAAACATTTATTTCCAATAAATTCAAACAAGAATGTTTGGACAGTAATCTGAAAAACAGCAACAAAATATGGAGGGACTCCAAAAATTTGCTAGAGGTAATGATGAGGAGGAAAAAAAAAATTCCCTTTCCAGTAAAAGCTTCAATGTAGTTTTCCCTTACAAATAATCCCTCTCCCCAAAATGGTGAAAAGTTGGAAAGTTTTTGAGAGCACTCTGACAACACTTTAGGTAGTTTTCTATTTTAAATAGAAAACAATGGCTCTCACATATTATAGGACAGAATGAGGGTGCTATTTTTCAGAAGTGAAGATAATGATTCATCGCAGCATGTTCTGTAATAGGTCTTTGCTGTCAATAATTACCTGTAGAATTTTGTAGTTGTTAATAATGTTTTGAAAATTGCATATTTCTTGATTAGTAGAGAACATTCAATTAACATTTTAATATGCTTTTATACAAGTGCACATAAAATCATGTTATCATTTTTTAACAGGATGGTGAAGTGGATGCAGAAGAACTGCAAAGATGTTTGACACAGTCTGGAATCAGTGGAACTTATTCTCGTGAGATCTTTTTTTCCCCTCTCTTATGGAAATGGAATAAGAAATTCATTTTCTAATTTTTCCCCATACTTAAAATTTTTTTAAAAAATTTCATGCAACATAATGTTAAGAGTCCAATAGTTATATTGCCAGCTCTTGGTGTTAACAGCTTGTAGTGTTACTACTTGTAGTGTTACCAGTTCAGCCTGAGAGTCTTTTGCTCAATTTGAGATGGGAATCATGAAGAGGCAAGCAGTACTAACTCAACAAGGTTTTGCTGAGGCTGTGCTTGAGCATAAGAAAGGGAGCACATAGGATTGGTTCTTGGTCTTGCTTTCCAGCATGGGAGGAGTAAAGCTTTTATAGACAAAAATGATGGACTTGTGCAGGTGCACAATCCACTGGCAGGATTTCTTCACATGTCTTGTCAGTTCTTTACTTGTGGTACCTGGGTTTGCACTTGAAATGGAGATCTGCTTAAATGCATTGGCTCCATCTCTGCTCAGTTAGCAAAAGGTGGTGGAGGTATTCCCTACTGCCACCCAAGTGACATATTGATCATACTGGTCAAATTCAGGAATATTGAGCATGCCAAGGTTGTGGGAAACCTTGGAGAAGGAGTCAGAAGCTCCTGAACCTGCAGAGTGGTGGAGCCATCTTCTCAAGACCTCTTATGTCACAGATTACCTTGATCGGGGAGTTAGAGCCCTCTGTAATCTGTGTCAGTCTTGCAGAACTTGTTATGAAAATAACTTCAGTGTACATTCGTGGTTTCCCAACATTAACCTGTCATAAAAGAGACCTCTTTCAAACTTGTTTTTGCTGATTTTCTTGAAATTTTCTTCCAGATTTCAAAATACTGGGCCTTTAACATTATATACTTTGGTTTAATGATTATCAGTTCATGTCACCCTGTGAAATGAGGATTTAACTCTCTTTCAATCTTAAAGTCACCTCATCGATGATTTCTACACAGGAATCTTTGCAGCTTCCTATCCTTCCAATGTGGTTATATAATAACATTATTAGTCCAGTAATCAATATTCACCTTATTTGTCCTATCTACATACTGTTTACATCAGTATCTTGTGATAATGTATGAATACATTTCCTCTTTTTATAACTTTTCACTTTCCATGAAATTAGTAACTGTGAGGTGTTCTATCTTTCTTATCAATGTGGGACTTTCTGCTCTGCTCTGTTTTCTGTGCACTTCTGTCAAACTGGCATTATTATCATTCTGGAATTTTCTTTCCTCTCTCTGGAGCTGTTTCCCCTTTCTTTTAAATTGGCTGTTGTCATGTGTTTTATTTTTATTTTTTATTTTTTATTTTTTTTGCTACTGGGGATAAAGTCCAGGGGCACACTATTTCCCGTATCTTTTATTTTTACTTGAGACAGGGTCTTTCTAAATTGCCCAGGCAGGACTCAAACTTCTGATCCTCCTTCCTCAGCCTCCCTCAGTGCTAGTTTAAAGACCTGTGTCACCACTCCCAGCTATTGTCTTCTTTCTTCTGAAAATGTTCAGTCTCTTATTTTGATGAAATACTACATCTTTAAAAGGCTTCTAAATAAAAGAGGGCATGGGAGGCAAATTTTTGAGCCCTTGTGTATCGGGATTGCTTTCATTCTACCTTTAGAAGTGTTGAACAGGTATAGAGTTCTAGGTTAGAAACCATTTTCATACAGACTGTTAAAAGTATCACTCTTGTTTTTAGCTTCCATTGTGGCTTTCTGTTTCTTTTCCCTTCCCCATATGTGATTGATATTTCC
Organism: Cuniculus paca; assembly: GCA_004365215.1. Taxonomy (NCBI): domain Eukaryota; kingdom Metazoa; phylum Chordata; class Mammalia; order Rodentia; family Cuniculidae; genus Cuniculus; species Cuniculus paca. Next base: position 29,649 of record RJWT010002237.1, read on the forward strand.
ACACAGGAAGCTTGTGATGACCTCTCTTTGCCTCTAGTGTTCTGAAATTTCACATGATGTGCCAGCTGTCTTGTTAGGGAAACTCAGAGAGTATATTCAGTTTGGGGAGTTAAATTAGTTCTTGGAAATATTTTTTTCAGTGATTTTCTCTCCTTTTTTTTTTTAATGCCTATTATTTGAACTGGGCTGAGTTTTCTACCTTTTTTTCTTTATCTCTCTTGCTCTACTTTTTGGAAAATATCTTCTTCATTTTCTAACCCTCTATTGAGTCTTTCATTTATGGTGTTATGTTTTTAAGAACCATGTGTCTCTGTATATTTTCTCCCTGAATGTGATATCCTCTGTTATCTGAGCTATTTTTCTATGAGAAAAAAACACTTAGTTTTTTTCCTTCTACACAACATTTTCTAGTTCAAAATTGCTTTTATCTTTCCAGTTTGTTTGTTTGGTTATCTTTCATGTGTTTTTCTTAAGTATCTGATGATACTTTGTTGCTTATATTTTATAACAACACTGACTATATGGCCTCTCATTGACTATCATGGCGAAGTGCTAGTTGTGGGTATACTAATTCAGGGTATGCTTGTTCCCCCGGGGCAGTCTTATTATGGAACTTTGGGTATACCTTTAGGGATTTTCTTCTGGGTTGTTTCTTTAGTTGATTTGTCTGGAGAGGAGGTTCTTCAGTATTTTGTAATATTTCATTTGATTGCCTTGTTTTAGTAGATAGCTCATACCAACTGTGCCTTGTATCGTATAGTCCAGAGACATTTCCCACGAATAAAACTGCAGACTTTTGCTTTGGTGAGAGCAAGTGGGACAGGCATCCACTAAACAGAGGCATGGAGTGTTTTGGAGACAGTAGATGCTCCTCAAATAGACAGCATGCAGTTCTGTTTTTATCTCCACCTTCACACACAGTTTCAGAAGTACTGTTAATTCTTAGACATTTGGAGTCTTGTCCAAGATAACTAGGTTTCTTTTCAGCTTTTCTCATTATGAGTAAATATTAGTTAGCTCACATCTGTTGACTTTGTAACTTGCAAAATTTTTTTTCTTTTGTTTCTTCTTGCACTCTCTTTTTCTGTAAAGGTTGTGTTTTGTTAAAGAAAAAAGTAAGCTTTTCAATCAAATGGGTTGTATGGAAAGGGTCGTGAAAATCTATCAACTTTTCTAAAATGTCTGTATTTCTTTGTCAAAGATACTTCTTTTTTACATATACTATCCTGTTGTGAAATTGAAGATATCCTTGTCACTTAATTTTTCCATTTATGATTATCCATTTAGATTTTACCATTTCATGATTGTGTGCTAAATTAATTTTAAAGCACAACAGATTATTTATTTTGTAAAAAGATGGAATACCATTCCATAAATTTCTCATGTAACACTATTCCACCAAGAGTTTTTGTTTGAAAGTTTGAGTTCCAGTCCTGATGGTTTCTCTTATTAGTTTTATGAACTTGGAAAACTATCTTACTGGGCATCAGTTTCTTCATTTGTAAAATTAGAGGACATAACACATTTGACAAGTTTATTATCATGGACTACACATTCCTGGACTCACTAAATAGTCATTGAGTTATGTGTTGAGCTGTAAATTTGAAAATAGTTGTACACCCAACAGTCCTGCACCAGCACTATATTAAACATTTAAAGAAAATCAGCTATTTTACTTTGTAGACTATTTTATAATTTTTTATTAGTGGGTCTAAAATTTGGCTGTTAAATAATTTCTTTTTAAAAATTTCAAAATGCATTATCCAGTAGCATAACACAAATGACTTAATTTTAAATTTATTTATGTATTTATTCAGTCAGTCATATTAAAGAGCTGCTAATAAGAACTTTGTAAACTTGACCTATATTAAATAATATCTCCTTTTTAGGAATATGATATAATTAATCTTAAGGTAAATCAATGTACTAGTTGGATGTAATTGTGATATGATTAGAAAATTAAATGTTTTCTAGTTGGCTCATTATATTACTATCATTATAAATGCATTACTATCTCTTTTAATAACCCTTGACTCTAGGATAGTTTGTGTTGATTTTTCCTTTGTTTCCCCTCCTTCAAGGAAAAACAGTTGCTCCAGATTAGAGACACATCCTTTTTTTGTTGTTTTTTATTTTGTCTATTGCAATAAGCTTCCACTTCCACTGTAGTGGTCTAAACTCCTAGTGGTATTGAAAAGTTTCCTAATCTGGTCTCCATTTGTCTCTTGATGTTCTCATATACCACTTCTTCACTTGTACTCTGATTCCTTCAAGTTTTTTTTTTTTTTTTTTTTGCGGCACCGGGGATTGAACTCACGACCTTGCGCTTGCCAGGCAGGCGCTTAGGCCGCTGAGCTAGATCCCTAGCCCTGGTGTTTTTAAGACAGGGTCTCACTGTGCTGTTCAGGCTGGCCTTGAGCTCACTTTGTAGCCCAGGCTGGTCTTGAACTCACAAGGATCCGCCTGTCTCAACCTCCCGAGTGCTGGGATTACAGGCATGAGCCACCACGCCCGGCTGATTCCTTCAAGATTATCTGATTACCTATCAGACTTCAAACTTAAACCTCACCTGTCAATTTGTGATGTGAAAACTGCAGGCCTCTTTCTTTTTGGGCTCCAAGCAAAGCCAAGCACTCTTAAACGCTTCAAATACATTGTCTTATTTACTTTTCTCTGGTTGCTGAGAAAAAATACCTGACACCCAAAATGAAGGAAGGAAAGGTTTATTAGGCTCACAGTTTGTAGAGGTTTCAGTCCATAATCAGCTGACTCCAAGGCAGAGTGGCATATAGCACAGGCTCAACACGTCAAGGAGGCAGAAGATGGCAAAGCAACAAGAGCAAAAGGGGGAAAATTCAGCCTCTTTTCCACCCTTATATTGTAAGCAGGCTACCACCCCCCCGCCCCAGGGTGAGTGTAATAATCACAGCATCTTGTGCCCTCCTCTTGCACAGGCTGAGGATGTTTACAAAATAAGGATCCTGGTTCCCTACTGAGTCTCTCAGTTAAATTTCTAAACTTCTCAATTTGACACAACGTATCAATCATAACACACATCTATCATAGTAATTTTGAGTTATTTTATATATACTTCTTTAATTAGTTTAATCCCCTCACTAGATATAAGTGGTTTGTAAACAATATTTTGGGGATTCTTTTTTTTTCTTGTTAATGTAAATGCTTAACATTGTTGATTATAGTGGTTGTGAATTTTTAACAGATGTTAAATGTTTTGTTCTAGAAGTAAAGATATTTTCAGCACTTTACATAAATAAAATTAGAAGATTTTAAATCAAATAATGTATTTTTCAGCCTTCAGCTTGGAAACTTGCAGAATTATGATTGCCATGTTGGATGTATCCTTGAATAAAAATAGAAACTACTAGGATATAGAGTTAATACTGTCTGAATAGTGATCCAGTTGCTACTTATAAGTGACTATAGAGTAATCAAGTAGAAAGTTGAGAAATACTTTGTAAGATCCTATTTCAAGCCCTGACACTTACAATTTTACGTGGAAATATATTCGTACAGTGAATTAAACTATTCTGCAGAAGCATGTTTTTCAGTCATTGATTTGGAATTTTGGTTCAGGTAAATCCTCAAAGATACCAGGACTTATTTTTGTTAATAAAACTATCAGAGAGATTATACAGGAAAAATGGGATTTAATGAATTCAAGGAGCTTTGGGCAGCTCTTAATGCCTGGAAGCAGAACTTCATGAACATTGATCAAGACCGAAGTGGCTCAGTAGAACGTCATGAACTGAGTCAAGCCTTTGCAATTATGGGTAAGAAAACTACATTGTTAAAGGATCTATACTGGTCATGTTTCTTCTATAATCAGATTAGTCTTCTTTGCTTCAGTTTGCTAAGTAATAGAGATTATATATAATTTTTTTTACCAGCAGTTTCCTTAGTTTCAGTTTCAAATTTGTGAGTAAATTCTGACTGAAGAGGTTTACAAATTACTTTTCAAAAGATTACTACATGGATACATTCTAAATTTCCTCTAAGTATATTTTAATGTATTTCTGATTTGGCTTTTCTCAATCAATGACAAATCTCTGCAGTAGCCGCTAGTATGTAATCAATAGTAAAAAACATTTTTTTGGCTTTCTTTGTTTTCTTACATAGTACACACACTAGGTACTTGCATATTGCATTTTAAAATATTTTAAAAGAATGTGAATTTATTTTCATTGTATATTTGATAAGCTAACTTCATAGTCCAATTTCTAAAATGATAATATACAGTAATGTTTAAGTTGCTTACACTTAATGTAGTTTTAAATAGCCCTGCTAATTACTCTTGTAATTTTACTTATTTCTAAACAAAATATGTTTAAGTAAATATGAAAATTAGTGTTTTAGAAATTAAAATTGAAGTTAATATATATAGAATTATCTCAAATTACAATTTAAAGCACTCACACTAATGGTCGTTTTATTTTGTTTTTTATAAGCAGATATTTGAATCTAATAGTTAGGCATTGTGCTGGCCTTACAAACATGTATAGCTCAGTTTTAGGACCTTAATATTTAGTGGTCTAAACTTGATCTTTTAATTTAGTATAATGCTGGAAAATTAATATAGTCTTTGAAAAAAGGAAATCTTCTAAAGAATTCACATAAACATTTGAAGAGGTATTCTGAATTATTAAAATTTACTATCTTAAGATATGGTATAAAAATATTCAAATTATTTTGCTGAGAATACTACAGGAAAATTTTAGGCATGTCATCATTACCACATCCAGATTGTAACTCTAATAGAAAATTCAAAATGCATTTTCAGGTAATACTTTATATATTGTTATTTATCTCAATTTATATTTTTACTTTACCTTTAGCGATTTTCCTGTGTAACATTTTATTTCTTTTCTTGCATTTATTTTCATTTTTTTTTTACCTTTGGAAGGATGACTGTTATTTTTCCACATGTCCCTATCCATCAATATATTGAAAATAATACTTAGCTATGTGTACATCTCACTAAATACATCCTAGGGATATAACAAATAGAACACATTAATTCTTATTTCTATTTACATGTATCCTATTCTTTTTACATTTCAGTTTTTATGTATATTTTAAAACATAAGTTTTCAAATCATAATATGTGTATAGAGTTTAAAGCTAACTTAAACACATATACTGGAAACCCATGATCAGAAACATGTTATAGATAGGAGTTTAAAATCAACAAATTATGGAAACAACAAGACTGGAAGAAAGAAACAAGAAAACAGTAAAATATATGTGAAGAAATATAATAGAAAGTATAGGATAAGCAGGAATAACATTTTCTTATTTCTTCTGTTTCTGAGTAATCATGTTGAGCCTCAAATTTTCTGTAGGCATAAAAGACACTTTTAGTGGGGAATACAGGATTTGAATGATAGTGAAGATCATTAATAATCTTTTCTTTGAAATTCTTTGAGAACTATAAGCTGGGCATGGGAATGAAGTCCTGCAATCCCAGCACTGTAAGAGGCTGAGGCAGGAGGCTTGCAAGAAGTAGCCCAGCCTGGGCTATTTAGTGACTGCCTCACAATATAAAGAACTAGAGGAGTAGCTGGGTACAAAGACTCTGGGTTTAACCCCCAATGCTATATAATAAACTAATTAAAGAGAAGTAAATAAATGTATAAACACTATAAGAAGTTACAGAACTGAAATAGTAAAGCATTATCCCCATGAAATAATCTATAAAACCTATGAAATATCCCTAGACATTACTTCAAAATCAAAATATATTTTAAACATCCAAGAAGATAATTACCTCTTTTTTTTCCCTCACTTTATTACAAAGCTAGAATTGTGCTATCCATGAAATGGTCAATAATGAAGGTTTAATTTAATCAGTCTTAATGTATTTTATCTCTAAAGTATATTTTTATGGGATGAATTATGGAAGTTAATTTATTTTCTGATCTCACTAATCAAAAAAATTGCAGTGTTTTTATAGTATTTTGTTTAGAAGTTTTAACTTATCAATCTTTTTTCCTTAGGTTATAGACTGAATCCTCATACAATAAATGCTATTGTTAAGCGTTATAGCAAGAATGGCAGAATTTTCTTTGATGATTATGTTGCTTGCTGTGTGAAGCTTCGAGCATTGACAGGTATTACCCTTTTAAAATGGGTTCAATATCGTATGACTGTTTTTGTTGCATAGTGTCTCTTGTTTCCTGCAGGAAGTATATCATATGTTTTTCCTTTTATTCATTATTAAACCTAATCAAAGTTTTAAAGCTTTAAAATTTAGGAATATAAGTAGGGAAAAACTTGACATCCAACTTGTGAAAGGTTTTTCTTCATAACCCATTTGCCTGGGATATTAAATCTCTTAATACTCCATCAAATTTAAAAGATAGTTTTGCAGGGTACATACATCTGGGTTGAAGACTGTTTTCCTCAAGGACTTGAAATACCTCATTTCAAGCTCCGTGATTTGAGGGTTTTTGTTGAGAAATCTGCTGTGATTCTGATGGGTATTTCTTTATAGCTAATATGATCTAACTGCTTTTAATATTTTGTTCTTATGCTGAATTTCTGGAATCTTGATTAGTATATGTCTTGGCATACATTTTTTTGGTCATGGCTATTTGGAGTTATACATGCTTCATTTATTTGTATGTCAAATTCTTAGTGTAGAGATTCCTTAAAACACTAAGATTGGAGGTCCCATTCAATCCAGTTTTCTCCTTCTGGGTATCTTCCTAGAAGAATTTAAAACATCATAACACAGCCATATATGTGCACCCATGTTTATAGCAGCACAATTTATAATAGCTAGATCTTGAAAACAACCCAAATGCCCACCAACCAAGGAATGGATAAAAAACATGTGGGTTTTTTTTTAAATAATGGAGTACTACTCAGTCATAAAGAAAGAAAAACTGGAGACTTATAAGTCAATGTGTACAACTCAGGACCATACTCCTAAGTGACATAAATCAGACACATAAGTGTAAACATCATATTGTCTCACTAATGTGAGAAACTGAATGAGTAAATAAGATCCAAAATGTACAATAGATATAATGAATTGGGAAGAAATTGTTGAAAAGAAAAGACAAACTGATGGGGGAAAGGGGAAAGGAAAAAAGGGAAAAAGAAGAAAAATATATGCATACACAAGATAGTTAAGATAGTTATACACCCAGTTTCTCTTAGTTCATTGATAAGAAAGGTTTGTGCTAATATTGTTTGGAAAAAGGTATCATGCCTATATCTTGTACTTGAATAACTACTACAAAGACAATACGCAGGGTATTATTGTAACTTTCCTACTAACCTGTTCTGAAACTCTGTTTTATTGTTATTTTTATGTTTGTCTCTTTAAAAGAATCTCTTAATATTTAATTGAATGTGAAAGCCTTCAGTCTCTGTACTTGGAGTTATTAAGTATTTGAATTTATAAATTTCAAATTTTAGCTTTAAAATGTTATTTCTTGATTGAAAGATTTCTTTAGGAGAAGAGATCACTTGCAACAAGGATATGTGAATTTCACATATGAAGATGTGAGTATCTTGCTTAACATTTTGATGTTTATACTGTGTTGTGAAAGTATTCTTATGGATCTGAAAGTTCAGTGATATGATATACATATACTGTTATTTGTTTATTTATTTATGCTGCACCCAGGACTGTCACACTGAGTTACATATCTAACCCTTTCTAAATTTTTTTATTTTGAGCCAGAGTGACACTAATTCATTGGGTTTCCCAGGCTGGGCTTGGATTTACAGCCTTCCTCCTTCAGCATCCTGGAGTGCTTGAATTACAGGCATAAAGCTTGGGAATAAATATTATAGTTTATAGACCATACTCTTTTCTGTATTTTTTCAGCTGAACTCAAATATAAGATTGAATAATAGTCTAAATATCAATTTTACTTTATATTATGTATAAAAAAAAACCTCTTGAATTTTATGATATTTTGGTAGTTTGTCTTCCAAGTTATTTTAAAGGATAAACATTACCATTATTTTTATACGAAGTAGCTTACTTATAATGATCAATATTTCTAAAGCAGGATCTTTTAATGTATGCCAAATTATGGAAACTGTTCATTTCTCATTTCAAATGGTTACTATTAACCTGATTGAAGTTTTCTTTTTAATTGAAGCTATAGGAAATAATATTTTACATATGCTTTACGGTTTCAGGTTTCTTGTTTTGTTTTTGTTGTATTTATTGATGGTACTTATAGGATCAAAAGTACTTGACTAGCGTGTATTGGCTTGAATTACAAGCCCAAAATCTCTTAAAGTTTCCTTTTTTATGAAGAAAACTCTAATGCAATCTAATCATCCCTGAACAGTTAAAAAAGTCTTATTATTGCCAGATGATAACTTTTTTTATGTGTTAGTTTTTGCAGGGCACTATGACAATATGAATGCCTAGGATTTGAAAGGTGAAGAAATACTGTGAATTCTTTTGCTTGAAAGAAATGAAGTGGACCACCTTCGACTAAAACTTTTGGGGCTTTATCATGTTCCTGGCTATTAAATCCCTTTTCTATGTGTTTTTATTTTAATGCACAATTCAGAGCAGAAAGTGTTAATGTTTTCTTACTTGAGATATTATTGCTTTTGGAAAAATTATAACTACAAATATCTGAGTACTGTGGTAAAATATTGATATATAACTAAGATTGACACTTCTTAGACTTACTTTTTAACAATAAAAGCCTAGACTAAGAGGAATGTGCTAACATAATAGGTTGTATAAGAAGCCAAAAGAGAAAAGCCTAGATACAACTTACTTATATTTATCTCAAAATTGCATGTTATAATTTTGAATTTTCTTTGTATTGTCGATATTTGAGAGTTAAGCAGAAAGGAAAGTATGGATTTTGTGCCATCTTTGTAGTGGGGGTTGTTCTTTGATCGCATAATTAGAGGATGTATCCTAATGGGTCTTTGTGAATAAGCAAATTGTAGTTCCTAAAAACCTATCTGAATTTGAATTTATAATGAAGTAAGAGTACAGGAGTTATTGGTTTTCCTTTTCTATTATTTGCAGTGCATATATGTTTCTTCAATATATTTGATTGTCTTACGTGATAAAAACTGTTTTGAAACATAGCTTTTTTCTCTGCACTCTATTTTAATAGTGAAGATATAGATAACCTGAAATAGCATCTTTCTGTAAATATAGATTTTTTAGTAAACAACACATTTTTAGTTAACTGTCAACATTTCCCTTTTCTATTAAACTAAGTTTATATAACATTTAAAAAATCTAGTAATCTACCATTCTATTTAAATGTTCAGAAATGACAAATTTGGCTTAACAACATTAGTTAGGGTTTTTTTTAAATTTGTAACTCAGTATGTTTTCATTATATTTGTGTAATGTAGGCTGTTGAGCTTAGGAGACTCCCAGCAACATGTCTGGGTAATTTTACTACAGAAATCACAAAAGAATTTTGCCAAGTTCTTAGCACTTATATCTCTATGTAAGTTGACCTTATGTAATTTCTTTTTTGGCATACAGCCTATAATTTTTAATGAAGATTTAATAAACCATGTTTTATTCTTACTCTTGAACTGAGTATCTTCCAGTCTGAAAGCAAATATAAATTGACATAATTTTAGTTTAGCTGGCAAGCAGAATAATATATCAATTTTTAAAAACTATTTGTCTTAAAAGCTGGAAGAGACATGGTGTTATTTTCAGAAAAAAGATACTACTCTGAACATACAAAACTTTAAATCAGCTTTTACATATTTTTAAAAATCTTGAGATGGAAATAGTATATAGTCCTTTTGACATTGATTCTTTTTATAATTTATATTTTGCTGTCAGATTCACTTAGTCAGTTTTATACGAATGAGCCAATACATAGTTCGTATGTTTTTGTCCTCTGGCTATTATATTTTTTCATGGACTTGTGAGCAGACATTAACTGAGCCATACAAAGTGTAGAATTCTAAGTAGAAACATAGGAAAAAAGCAACTATATAGTGCAAACACTGTATATATGCTTTGTGTTGAATAATGGTGATGATATAATCAATGATTTTAACAGGTGAATAGATTTCCAAGGCACTGTAATGTGAGATCAGTTATAATCTTCCTCACTTATGATCATAGATGAAGTAAAACTTTAAATACCATATTATTCATAGAAGTTCCTACCAAATGGCCCTTTGTATTAGAAATCTTTACATAATCCCAAGTTTATGCTTTCTTAACGGTATTCCTATGGTCTTCGATGTTAAGAGCTCTGTGAAGAAGCTTCCATGGCCAACCATACTTAGAAAGTCTCGTCTTCCGCAGCGAGCTTGGTAGCATGTTAGAATGTGAAAGCCTAACATACATGCAGTTTTGTCTAATTTTATTTGACCAAGTTTATTCCAAACATTTTGGTCATAGACATCCTTTTTGTAGCAAGCTGTTCTGAACTGATTGAATTTCATTGTCAGGCATTCTTTTGCACTTGAATTAAATGAATTGTCTTATAAACACATTAGGCATAGAGAATATTTTACCAGGACTTTTATACTAAAATGCAATTTATTTTCTGATGTTTTTAAAATAATTACTGCGAGCAGATAACTTTTACTAGGGTAAAGATTAAAGAGTTTTATGATAAACGTGACTGCAATATGGATATAATTGATAGTTTGTATTGCTTAACTCACATCCCAGTTTCTTTTGATGATGTAAATTATTAATAATGTACACTCTCAATGTATAAGTGCTTTTATTTATACAATAAACATGTTTCCATGTCATTTTGAGAATTTTAAATAAACATTCAAATAGCTTGCTGTAAAGTTTTATATAATACAAAATTCATTACATATATGATGAGATGCTTCAGTTCAAACAACAGTGCATTAATTCACCTACATCTAAAAGACTGTCAAAGAATTCTTGCGCTTCTACTTTGAGTGGTAGCTTACATACTTTAAATTACATCCCGGGTAGGTCATTATTATAAGAATGTTAATTTGATCCACTTTAAATGTAATTTCAGGGACTGGCTTACTTAATCCACTTAAGCATGCATCCAGGAAAAAAAAAGTAATGAAGAATGTAGTGAAGTTATATATTTATTTCTGGAAAAAAACATTTACCCTGGGAAAAAAGTAGAATTTATTGTACTTTAAACTCTGTGCAATTTAAACAATAACAAAAACTCAATTTGAGATTATTTCTTTAATTAAAATACACATATCAAGTGCACTTTTAATCTTATGACATTACTAAACTGCACAATCAAAATAAATACTATTTGTTTAAAATGTGCTTTTTTCTGTCCTTTCATGTTTGGTAAATTCATAAATGATATGGTTTTTTCTTTTTAATAATGTTCTGGGAAATTGATAGGAAGAAATTCATTAAAATCTGGTAAATTAAGTCTGTTGAGTAAAATCCAAGACTTTTTTCATATTCTTTCCCTTAATCTTTAAAATACAGCCATGAATGTTTTATTACTTTGAAACTTTCATTTAAAAAAAGTCTCATTTTTGTCTCAATTTTATCACTGAATAGTGAATTAATCACTTTCAAATCAGTGCACAATACTCAGGTATCTATGAGGATACCTAGATGTATATGTAAGATTAGATGATACAAATAAAAATGTATAGAACTTCTTGTTAGTGATGAATGTAGACAAGATTTTAAAGGAATACTTTTTAGATGCTTTATGGTAGAGTAACATTAAAACATCACATGCAAATATAAAATTTAAAATGTCTTGTATTTTAGAATACTTAGCATAAAACTACTTTCCAGCAGAACACTGAAAAAATTAGGAAAAATGTCTTTCTTGTTATCAGTTCATTATCTAAATACTAGAAAATCTGTGCTTTTAATTGTTTCCTGCCATATTTCTTTCTACTTGTTTTTAAACATTATTTTTCTGTCATGTAAAGAAAGGGCCTTATATGTTTATTCCTTTTTTCCCAAGTAGCTTGGTAATATGCTGTTTTGTGTTTTTATTTTGTGAGCATTCAAAATTCAGATTTGCCTCTATGTCTCTTAGAATACGGTAAGTAGACATAGTCATTGTGAATAACTGTACAGATAGAAAATGAATAGCGTTTTCCTATGTGCTAGGTATGTTTTCAGGTGTACTTATTCTGTAACATCAAGATGTGACCATTTGGAAAGCTTATGGGTATGAAGAAGAACTGAGTTAGGTCATCATTTAATAACTACTTTTGAGATATGTATGCCATCAGTGTTAAGTTTCCGATTCTGATACACTGTTGGGTGGACTCCCACTTTTTTCTTAAGAATAAAAATATGAATATGTACAGGTACATGCACGCAATCATTTGCATTCTAGTTGGCTATTATCTAATCACATTTTGTTTTGTTA
>RJWT010002238.1:0-17640 GCA_004365215.1 Cuniculus paca
CCTGTGCCTCTCTACAGAGATGGTCAACCGTGACTGTGACCATGACTGCAACTGTGACCACTACTGACTGCACATCTCCAGGTTCAACAGCTCTTCTCGCAGGGTGAGTCTGGCTCCAGGCTCAGGCACTGCCACCCACCACCTTCTTCTTCATTTAAATTCTTCTTTTTATTCTCTCTGTGGGCTTTAATTCATATTTTAGATTCTTCCTGGGTCCAGGGGACCCACTTCCTTCCTTCTTGTCCTCTCCATGATGTTACATTCCAGCATCTGAACTGTTTCTCTCAGAGAGACTGTTTATTCTTCTGCTTACTGTTCCACCATCTTTGATGTTTCTCACTTCCTATTATATTGTTATTAAATTCTGTATTATTGTTTTTACTGGTTGTTTCTCCTTAAAATAAAAAAAGTTCATTGCTAAAAAAATAAAAAATAAAATTCTGTGTAAAATATGTAACTGTTTGTTAACATTCTATAGGTATTCAAATGTTAAAACATCCATGGTCATTAAAAATAATGGTTCTATTTTTTGTTCTAAAATGTTTGAAATTTAAATAAGATAATAAGTTGAGCTTACTGCCTCTACTCCACTGTACTGTTATCAATCTTTTCTTCTGGATGTTCAACAACTGAGGTTTAGAGATCAAAATTTAGAGAGCTAGATGGGCTAAGAGGATAGCCAATATTTTGGCCCTAGCCCTGCAAGGTCAATGAGGACCCAGGATATAGAGAATCTCTGCTGTGACATCCTATACTCAGTGAGGCCCTGGTCTTCTGACCAAAGAGACTGTAGGACTACAGAGGGAAGTGATCAACAATATGTAGTGTGCTTAAGGAGAGTCACCAAGAGAGAAACAATCTCCCAGGCTTTCACAGAAAGCAACTTGATCAAGCAATGGCCATGACTCATCCAGACAGCTGACACTGACAGAGGAGCTAAGAGGTGCTATACGTGGTTCCAAGGCATTCCCTGAGGAAACTTAACTGGTCTTGATAGATAACAAAAAACTGATTATTATTAATACAGGTCTCACTTTAACTTGGTCTTGGACATCCAACAGAAAAGTGTAAACATAAAATGTGTAAAACAATGCTAAAGTAATATGTTATAAAAGAAACTCAAATCAGTAACAGCTCCTGACAATTGCCAGCTATACTGGCAGCTGTCTATTGTTATGGATTAATGGACTGCACAGGGTTTCTATTGTGGAATGCATGGACTTAAAATCCTTGAATGCACTTAAAATGAAAAGAGTTCAAGCATGAGAAGGTCTTCCACAGAGCTCTTCAAATACGGTTCCTCCAGCTTCAACTAACCATGCATCCTGTGCTATGGCAAAACAAAAAGAGGGGTATGTAGGGAGCTGTTGAAGCTGGAGATTGATCACATGTTTGGGAACTAAAACAAAGCCAGCCCTGAAAACACAGAGAGCCCAAAACAAGCCACATAACCAAGCTGTTCCAGCTCCAAGAAGTCAAGGGGCCCAGGCTAGCCAGGCAAACAGGTTGCTAGGCAGTGGGGTTAAAGTTGACATCTTCCTCTTCATTGTATAAACACTCTACAGTGGTTGAGCAGTTCCTTCACTTTCATCTGGAGAGTAAGGGCTCCACCTGACCTCAGCTTTTGTCTCTTTCTTATTTTCTCATCCTTTCTTGATCCTTCATGCCAAGAACCTCAAGAGCCACATGGGTTTTGCATGGGATGTTTCCAAGAGTTAGGTATTATACACTGTGAGACTATAAACATAGGTGTGCATATATTGCTTTTGTATGATGCTTTTAATTCTTTTGATAAGACGCCAAAAAAGGGAATAGCTGGGTGGAATGAAACATCTAGTTTTTTTTTTAAATTGGTAATTTTTCTAGTTGACCTATTTGTGAGAATGAGTTATTGAAATCCCTACTCCATACTGTGGTTATATTGGTATCTATCTTTCTTTTTGTCCAGTAGCATTTTTGGGGGGTGGGGGAGGTGCTGACTTTTGGTGCACATATATTTACAACTGTTATTTTTTCTTGTTAGATTGTTCCATTTACCAATGTGTAGAGGTTTATTTATCTCTTTTAATTAGTTTTAGTTCAAAGTCTACTTTGAGAAAGGGATAGCTATTGTGCTTGCTTTTCGTCTCCAGTTTCATGGAGTATTGTTTTCCATCCATTCACTTTCAGTTTATGTATGTTTTTGGATGATGTAAGTGACATATGGATGGATTTTGGCTTTTCATCTAAACTACTGGTCTTTGTCTTTTGATTGAGAAGTTCAGACCACTAACATTGAGACTTAAACTTACTGTTGTAAGATATTTACTGAATCCTGTAATTCCACAGATTTTCCAGTGCTGATGTCTTTACTTTTACCTTTTGTTTAATTACTCTCCCAGTTGGTTGTGTACTTTTCTTTAGGCTCCTTGGTGCTGGTGACCTCCCTTTTTCTGTCTAATGTTACCTTAAGTAATATTTGTAATGTTGGTTTAATGACCATGAATTTCTTTATGGTATTTCTCTGATAATTTAGAAGGGAAATGTTGCAACTTATAGAAATCTGGTTTGCCAATTGTATTTTATTAGGACTTGAGAAATTTGAGTCAAGCTGTCCTAGTGTTTAAGATTTGTACTAAGAGGGCTGGGGATCTAGCTCAGTGGCCTAAGCGCCTGCCTAGCAAGCACAAGGTCATGAGTTCAACCCCTGGTGCCACAGAAAAACAAGCAAAAGATTTGTGCTGAGAAATCTGCATTATTCCCATTGACTTGTCTTAATGGGTTACTTGCTATTTTTCTCTAAAACCTTTTTTTTTTTGTCTTGTTGAGACAGGGTCTCTCTGTGCAGTTCAGGTTGGCCTTGAGCTCACTTTGTAGCCCAGGCTGGTCTCAAACTCACAACGATCCTCTTGCCTCAGCCTCCTGAGTGCTGGGATTACAGGCATGTGCCACCACACCAAGCTTGTTTTACTCTAAAACATTTTAGCATCCTCTCTTTGTGTTACACTTCTAGAATTCTGGAAAGGTACTTTTCTGCTGATGGTCAAATGAGGTTCTATAGGCCTTGCTTACTTGAAAATGTAACTCTTTCACTAGATTTGGAAATTTTTCTATTATTATTTTGGTGATTGCATTTGTAACATATTAGTTATATTCTAATATTTTCTTTATACCAAGAATTCTAAGGTTGGTTTTGAGTCAACTAGCAGATGCTGGATCCAGCTTCCATGGGGTCTTGCTTTTTTGTTTTTCATGTATCACTAGGTACATGATCTGCTACATCACTTCAAGTCCTAACACCAACTCCTCATATTGATCTTACCTGCTACCCATATTCTCAATTAAATTATTCATGATCTGTATTTCTGTTTAATTTCTTTTAATAATTTCTAAGTATTTACCAAAATGGTTGTTCATTTTGTATTTTCTTGTATGGTCCAACCAGCTAATTGTTTGATTATCTTTAAGCATGAGGTACATTTAATTATTTAACTTATTTGTCTGTTTATTTAAAACCTCATTAAGCTCACCAAACATCTTTAAGATTTGCTTGTTTATTTTATTTTTTGTTCATCTAAATTTTTTTATTTTAAAACTGACAAAGAATAAAAATGATGATACAGAATTTAAAAAAAATAGGAGATTAACACTGCTTAATATATTGCATATTGTTATCTTCAAAGTAATTTTGCAGATTACAAGATATAGGCATGAAAAAATCTTCAGTCATTTTCATCTTTTGATTTTTGAATGCTTTGCCTATAACTCCCTGTACTTCAGTATTCCTGAAATCATCTTTTTGGGAGTTAAACATCTTTGGAGACATCTTGTGTTGTTTTCTCATGTCTATTGTTTTTGTGCTGAGAGTTGAAGATTAGTTAATGTTGAATACCTTTTTATTAGTCCTTGTCTCCCTGAAATGTGAGCTAGGCTTTGGTTATGATTTTGTATTTATACACCACTTCAACACATCAACATAGTTGGGTCAGTCCTTATTGCTATGTTGTAAGGAAAGAACAATTACCAGTTATATCAGCATCTAGGAAAACAACCACATATCAATAATATAATTTGAAACTTGTTTTAATGATTTCACACTCTTTCCAATAGCCCAGGAAGATGATAGACTTGTACTGATGATAATTAGGCTTGGATATAGAGGGTGAGGGAAGGAGTAAGGAAGAATAAAAGGAAGAAAATAGTTTATAAAGAAGTGAAGAAGAAAATAGAGGTAACAACAAATGAAGACAGGAAAAGAGTAGGACTTTGGTGATGTTATTTTTATGTCTGAAAGGAAGGGAGGTTTGAGAGATTATCTGAGATGGCAGAGAAAAAGAGGGAGAGGGAGGAAAGCATAATTGGAGATTGGGGGAAGCTATGGAAGAGTCAGAACCAACTAATAAGCTCATAGAGAGCTTACATTTGAATCCTCTGTACACAAATTTTGATGAGGGTTGACCTAACATGACCATAAAATTTACTATTTGTTACTATTTATACTAAAGCATTAATTAATTCTTATTCTTCCCTTCATATATAGAAACATTTCACCTATGTCTATTATCTATCTATCTATCTAATCTATATCAGATAAAAGAAATTCTTTGGAAAATTGGAGAGAGAGAGAAAGAAAGATAGAGAGAGATAGAGAGAGAGAGAGAGAGAGAGAGAGAGAAACACATAAAAGACACCAAAGTAAATAATCAAAGAATCCTCTTCAGGTGGACTGCAGATCCTGCCTCTTATTCCCTCTGTAGGTAAAAGCTCTGTTAGGTTGCAGTGGAGCCTCTGTGGGCATGAATAGCTGGATATTATTGTCTCTGTTCTATGATCAGACACTTCCAATTGTTTCAGAGGTTGAGGGCAGAGTGGTACTAGTTGAACATCTGGTCCTCCATTGGTCTCTCATAAGATTTCTTCAGTCCCTGTCCCTTTCACCCCATGGCAGTTGTCTTGGTTACTTTTCTCTCGTTGCTGAGACAAACACCTGACACCAAAGTGAAGCAAGGAAAGGTTTATTTAGCTTACAGTTTTTGGAGATTTCAGTCCATAATCAGCTGGCTCCAAAGCAGAGTGGCATGGCACTGGGGCAACACTTCAAGGCAGCAGCCAGAGCAAACAAAGGGAAACACAAGCCTCTTCTTTACCCTTAAATTGTACACAGGCCACCCCACCTCCCAGGGTGGGTTCAGCACTCACAAAACATCCTTGCCCTCCTTTGCACAGGATGAGGATATTTACAAAGTAAGAACCCTGGCTCCCTGCTGAGTCTCTCAGTTAAACTTCTCAACTGTGCAAGTTGACACAATGTATTAACCATAACAGCAATTCATGCACCTGTTTATGACATGCTTCTCCAGGAGAGTGCTCTGCACACTCCTACTGACCTGTGGTGTTCCTCTATGTCACTCAACCTGTTCCAAACTGACAATCCTCATAGATACTTGACCATGCCCATGAATCTCATGGAGCCTGGAGATCAGCAGGGGAGGGCCTTTCTGGCTGGACCTCAGCAGTGGCTATAAGACAATGGGAAGGAGTGCACTTGGGATCCTAGTTCAGTAGTCTTTAGTGGGCAGTGGAGATGGATCCCACAGGACCATCAAATTCCGCTGCTTTTGGAGGGTGGAGTGGCTTGCAGAATATATTGTCATCAAAGAGCTTGCTGGTGTTGGTATGGTTGTGGGACTGTGCCCACTCTAGCATTGGCAAGGTGTCTTTTCTTCATCCCTTGGTCACACTATCATGCCTGCTCAGGGCTTTGTCTATTTCCGGTTCCCCATCCAGAACCAAGCCCTGCTTTTTCCTGTCTCTAGGTTTCATAGGTCTTAACTCAATCACCACCTTCTGATTAATTTTATTTCTCAAACCTTCCTTAGTGCCCTAATCTGAGGGTTCTTTCTCCTGGGAATATCTTGGTTGCTGGGTTCCATCTCCGAGTGGGAAAAATTTGGGACAGGTAGACACGGAACAGTGAGTCTCTGGCTGGACATGGATCATGACCACATGGCTGTCACTGCTTTGCTAGGTTCCTTCCCTCAACTTCTTCCCTCAGGGGATTAGATACTTTCCCAAATGGTTTACTTGCTGGAACCAAGCTCTAATCAGTGACAGGATTGAGAAGTGACGCTGCTAGTTATTTATTTATTTATTTATTTATTTATTTATTTATTTATTCACTCTCTAAACAGCTCTGGTACTCATATCATCTGATGAGCTTCTCACTCAAGTTACTTTCCCCTGCTTCAGTTTTTCATTCACCATTTTTCTGAGTAACTGCAGGTTTTGGTGAGTATCCTCTGAGCATCACATGAGTGCTACTTGCTCTGATTTGCCATGATGGGTCTCCCTGTCTCTCCTTTCTCCTCTCTCTTCTTTTTCTTCTCCTTTCTTTCTCCTATTCTTTTCCTGCTTGAGGATTAAGTATTAGACCAATTATAGCTGGTTTATGTCCATGAATGTGTGGGCATGTGTGTGTATTTGTACAAGTCTGAATGTCTCCAGACTAAGAAGTTAGCTAGATGCAGCTGGAAGGTAAGGTATAGGCAAGGTCCTGATAATATATTTATGTAAGTAAATATGGTATGCTGATGTTAATTTCAACCAGGTTCCTGACTGTCAGAGAAAGGAGTTACATATATGGAAAGAGGGCAGGGGTATGTATGTGAAAGCATGTTAAAGATATACTTCAATGTTGGGCTAAAATTGCAAATTTTGCATATATAAATATATATTTTAATACATAAATGAATATATGTGTAAATATCTATAAAATTTCTCTCTTAACTACTTAACAGTTTAACCTGTACAATACCCAGGCAATGTGTTTGTTTACATACCAATTCTCTTGAGCATCTCTCAGGCAGGTGTCATTTCAACCAGCTAATTCTTGTATTGAACAGAGTTGATAAAATTGCTATTTTTATATTTCCTCTTATATTATAAAAATTAAAGCAAAATATGTGACTTTAGGTCTCTCTGTATTTAAATAATTGTACTGCTTAGTGGTTAATCTATACATAATTTGCATATCATTATTTTTGAGTCATTTGAGAGTAAGTTACAGACCAGATGTTCTATTACACCTGGATGTTTCATTTTTTTGTTTTTATTTTAGAAACAAAACAAGGATGAAAATGATAGAGAATTTCAAAACAAAATAATAGGAGATTACCACTAGTTAATATATTACATACTGTTATCTTATGAGTAGTTGTTCAGATTACAGGATTTAGGCTTGAAAAAAATGACCAATCAAACAATGAAAACAAACTGTTTTCTTCGATGAACTAGCTGAGATTAGTAGTATAGTTATCTACCTTGTATGTATATACATACACACATATAATCTTTTCCCTTTTTTCTTTTCTCCTTTCCCCATCCCAACTGTTTTTTCCTTTTGAGCTCTCTCTTTCCCTTTCATTTAACACATATATTTCTTCCCACTGGCCTGTGAACCTTCTTTTGGAGTTGATGTGCACAGCTGTCCTTAGTTTGAGCTGCAAGGGCCTTCTGTGAGGACCAAAGTCGTGGACCATGTCAGATTGGCTCCTTTAATGTGTAAATATATTTTTTAAATTTTTTATTTTATTTTAAAGATCATAAAGCCCAACAACACAAAACAGAATAAACACAACCAAAACAAAGCAGTGAAATTGGTACAGAACTTCAAAGCAGGATAATAGGAAAACAACAATGGCTACCATAGTGTATCTCATTATCTTCACAATAGTTGTCTATTCCATCAGATATTGAAAAATCAAACCAAAACAAAGCAGAATAAAATCAATCAAAACATAACATTGAATGAAGCAAAAACAATCAAAACAAAACAGCGAGAACAATATTGGATTTCAGAAACAAGATAGAAGAAGATCCTCCATATTTACTACATTGTATACTGTTATCCTCCCATGGATGCTCAGACCACCAGCCCCAGGCCTTCGAAGTCAACAAAACAATACAATCATTCAGTTGCTTTTTGCACCTCAGTTGCTATCAACTCCGACTGTCTGCTCAACCAGCCCGTTGCTTATGGGGGTGGGGTGGGGAGGGGAGGGTGGGGAGGGGAGCTGGTGATTCTCAGCCTGCATATTGGTAGGCTCACAGGAGGTACTATCTGACTTTTCTCTTCCTGGGCCCTGCATGGTCTGCGTGGCTTACAGGAAACTGGCTAGTTGGCTTGTTGGTCTGCTCCTCCCAGTGCCAGCATTGCTGATTCTCCAGATATTTCACTTTGTAATGAAAACATTGTGACGCTTTGTTACATAAGTACAGTATTGTATCAAGTCAAGTAATTAATATTGATGGAGTATTTCACACACACATGCAAGCACAGGTATATGCACACCGTTCTCTGAAAGAATCTAGAAGTAATGGCATCTCAGTAGCAATTAGGACACTTAGTTCCCTGTCCTTGATTTGTAAATATCATATTAGAGCCGGGTGTGTTGGTGCGCATCTGTAACCCTAACACTCAGGAGGCTGAGGCAGGAGGATTGCTGTGAGTTTGAGACCAGCCTGGGTTACAAAGTGAGCTCAAGGCCAACCTGAACCACACAGGGAGACCCTATCTCAAAAAGACAAAAAAATTTTATCATATTAGACTTAAAAGAATCAAGGATATGTGTAGGAAGGTCTATTTTCAGGTATAGGGCAAGGAAATAATAATTGAGTCTAGAATATCTTCTTGCAGCAGAAAGTAAGACAATACACCAAGAGTGATAGGTACATGTCAAAAGGACACAAGTACTAAATTGAACTGACTCTTACTTGTAAAGTCTGGAAAATTTGTTAATCAAAATCAGTGATTTTATAATGTTACCCAATATAAAATAGGAATCTAAGAATCTATACCTATTAAATAAATACATAGATGAATAAATAGGAAAATGCAAATGTTACATTATAGCCAAGTGTCAATTAACAAATGTCATATATAGATTCAAAGTATTTTCCCACAAAATATTTCTTACTTAAAAATATAGATGTTTATAATATATATAACTATACAAATATGTACTGAGAAAAGCACAACATCACTTTTCAGGTTTTGCTTCCTCACATCAGAGAATTACAAGGAAGCATCATGGGAGCCTCAATTGAGAGATATTCTACAAAGTAACCTGTCAACTCTTCAGGAGAAATATAGATCATGAAAGACAAACAAAGTAGTAATGGAAAGCAGTCAGAATTGTGACTGTATGGCCTGACAGCCAGGGATTTGTGCTAGTGGCTAATAGACCAGGCTGAACTTCCTGAGATTTTACCTTACATTTAAACTAATGAATTTATCTGTCACTGTATCTCAGATATGATAAAAGACATGGGACTCTTGACTCAAGACAAAGGATGATTTATTGTTCACTGTAATAGAAATATTCGGAGTACCAGCATTTACATTGGTTCCAGAATTCCAAATTCTAAAGGTTTGATATATTGAGGGACAATTTATGCCTGAAAATGTAGTGGGTTCCTGATCTGAGAAAAATCCAGTATTTTATAATGATGGCAAGAAAGTCATCAACTGCCCTAGAAAAAGGCCTTATCTTTATTAAACAAAAAGCCCTCTTTTGTGGAGACATTTTCTTAATTTCCAAAGTTACTGTACAAATATTCTTTAGAAGATGGGCCAGACAGGCATGCAGCTGCTAAGATATCTGTGGAGTCTTGCCTGCAACAGCGTTCATCCCTTACTTCTCTACATCTTTATTTTGAACCAGCATTTCTGTGAGTATGCCACTCCATCAATCAGACTGATTAATCTCATTAACAGGGGTAAAGACCAAGCCCATTTAATTTGTCTTATATAATATTTACTAAAGGCAACCATCAATAAGACTCCAAGCAGAGGGATTCCCGCAATATTAACTTTCCTACGTGCACAAATCTGGATCAAACCCGCTGCACAAACACTATAAACCATCAGAATCTACTATATTAAGTCCTGTGGCTTTTTCTTTAGGTTGCTGATTTCACATTTGTACTTGTGCGCAGTATTAATACAATCTTACCAGGATATATTTGTGATGGCATAGACTCTGCTTTGGTGTGTATGGAGAAAGTCCATTATTCATAATAATCCTGGCCAGTAAGTTGAGGATGGCCTGTATGCTTTTGAAGACCAACATGGAGACTTCTATTAAAGCAGAGGATAAATCTTGCACTATCTTTTCTAATTAAGTGACTCTTACCAAGACTTGTAAGCAAGTTCTTTGCAGAGTACATGATCTGGGTCCATTCCTTGCTGGTTTCAATAGACTTCTTGCTAAGGTTATGGGGAATAACCATCAAATTGTGATTAGGAAGTTCTGTAGGAAGAATTACAGTAAGTTAAATTTCAGGCGCTTGAAACAATTTGAGAGGGTGGCACTGATGAATTTTCCTTGAAGAGGGTGGCTTTGGTGCAATTCTTGAAAAACTGTACCATTGATGTCCCTCTCTCCTCTCATAACTCAGTGTCTATGGTGTTCTTCTTTCAGGTGCCAGAGTGGATGCTCTCTCTTCATCCCTACCTAAGCAATGTATCTATAACCTTGCCTCATTTCTAGCCATCACTATTTAAGATGCGGTCTTTCAGCCACAGGTTCAGGTGCCAAAGGGGCAAGCGCATTTTAATAAAGCCTACAGAGATCCTTATGTCCTACCTTGGATTTTCACAGGCTACTTTGGGAGGACTTGGTGAGCAGCGTACTCAGCCAAGTGTTCACTATTCTTATGATCTAGGACCATATCCATCTAACAGCTCAGGCTTTCCCCTGGAGGGCATACTAACTCAGCAGGCCTTGTATTTGCAATAAGAGAAAGAATGAAACATCATGCCCCAAAACAGTTAGGAAAGAAGCCCAATATATCAACACTTTCAGATAATCTTCTAAAGCTGTCATCCAGAACAATGCCAAAGAAGAAGCTGAGAGGTTTCTTTCTACTTGGGGAAAGTTCCATTCAGTAACCTGAATTACTAAGTTGTATAGACTAAGATGATGAAGGAGATAGAGTCAGAAATGTTTTTGAACAAAACTTATTATTTTAAAGTAGTTATGATTGTCTTACTTTTTCTTGTTGCTGAGACAAACAGCTGACACCAAAATGAAGCAAGGAAAGGTTTATTTAGTTCAAGTTTCTGGAGATCTCAGTCCATAATCAGCTGGCTCCGATGCAGGGTGGCATGGCACTGGGGCAGCACTTCAAGGCAGCAGCCAGAGCAAAAGGGAGAAGTGCAAGCCTCTTCTCTACCCTTATATTGTACACAGGCCACCCCCTCCACCTTCAGGGTGGGTGAAACACTCACAAAATGTCCTTGCCCTCCTTTGCACAGGATGAGAATATTTACAAAGTAAGAACCCTGGCTCCCTACTGAGTCTCTCAGTTAAACTTGTAAACTGTGCAAGTTGACACAATGTATTAACCATAAGTATCCACCCCTTGTCAACTTGGCAACCAGGTATATTTCTTTAAATCAGCCTCCAGATACTAACACATGGTAATTCTTACCATTTTGCAACTTGAACATTATAACAAACTTTAACAGTCCTTAAGAACCAGCAGTAAGTCAATCAACATTACATTAGAAACATAACATTTTGTCCTTGGATACCCAAAGACTCATGTACATCCCTCTATGCAAACGGCATTTAGTACATCTGCAAGAGTCTCCAAAGTCCTAGCAGTTTCAGTATTGCTGAAAAGTCCAAGTCCCAAGTCTCTGAAATGTAAGGCAAACTCTTAGCTGCATGCCCCTGTACAAATGAAAACAAAGTTAAACACTTAAAACATGCAAAGGCACAAGACAAACATTTTCATTCCAAAAGTTACAACAGGAAGGTACAAAACATTGGGACCAAAACAACTCCAAAATCCAAAAGGGTAAATGTTAAATCTTATAGTTGATTGGCCAGCATCTGAAGCAATCTGTGGCAAATTATGAGCTCCAGAGGGCTTGTGTGGTTCCACCCCTATGGCACTTCTAGTAGTCACCAATCCCATGGCATCTCTCTTGTGCAGGCTCTGCTCCCCCATTGCAGGTTTCCTTAGACAATCCACGTTCCTGGCTTTTCCAAACTTCTGGGGTCTCCATTGGGGCTTCTTTTGGCTTCACATTCACAGTTTCACATGCTGCCCTCTCAGGGGCATGCTGCCTGGCCTCCCAGGCCCTCTGAAATCAGGGTGGAAGCCTTCTTAACCTCAGAGCTTGTTCATTCTGTGTGCACCTAAAACCAGTACCACATGGATGATGCCGAGGTCTGCTGTTAGCTGGAGCAGTAGCTAGACTTTTCTCTCTCTTGGCTGTAGGGGTCAAGTGCCTGTATTACTGGGCACTCTGAACCTGATTGTGAGGAACAGATTCTCTGTGCTGCCACCATTCTGGAACCTCTTGGGGTCTCTGGTGCCATTCTGGAACATGGTGCTCTGAGGCTTTCTCCTCAAAGCAGTCTTTCGCCTTTGCAGTTTGGAAGCTGCTAAGGTTCAAGACCTGCTGCTTTTTGCCCAGCCTTCAGGCCATCTTTTCTATTTTTCTGTTCCTTAGCAATCGAGGTCTCAGCTTTATCTTTATAGTCCATAGCTTTACTGGAGCTTCCTTTCTGGTCAAACTCATGTTTCAAATCACCCTGCTGGGTTCTGTGCTCTTGGTTCACAATGTAAATCTGGCTAAAAACCCCCAACAATAGCCATGCCACAGCCTCAACATTAGACTGCCTTGATTATTTCTTTTGCCAGATTAATCAGTTCACCATCCTTAATCTCAGTCTCAGGCAAAGTCTCTGGACATGAGCAGAATGCAGACAGACTTTCTGCCAAGCCATAACATACATCCACTGGAGTCCAACAACCAATACAGCCCTTTTTACCAGCAGAAACCTCCTGAGCCTGGTCTTTACTGGCAGGGTTTCTATCTGCCTCCTGGTCTCATGAGCTCTGACCAGAATCTCCCCTACAGAAAAGCCTAAGCTGTTCTAGGGCTTCTCTTTCAGGTGACATCTCTGAACCTTTCCAAACTCTTCCCATAAGCCATTCCCAAAGGCTCTTGAACCACATGGTCGGGTATAATCACAGCAACGATGCCACTCCCCTGGTACCAAATTCTATATTGGTTACTTTTTCTTGTTGATGAGACAAACACCTGACACCAAAATGAAGCAAGGAAAGGTTTATTTAGCTCACAGTTTCTGGAGCTCTCAGTGAATAATCAGCTGGCTCCAATGCAGGGTGGCATGGCACTGGGACAGCACTTCAAGGCAGCAGCCAGAGCAAATGGGAGAAGTGAAAGCCTCTTCTCTACCCTCATATTGTACACAGGCCAACCCCCCACCTTCAGGGTGGGTGTAACACTCACAAAATGTCTTTGCCTTCCTTTCACAAAATGTCTTTGCCTTCCTTTGCACAGGATGAGGATATTTACAAAGTAAGAACCCTGGCTCCCTGCAGAGTCTCTCTGTTAAACTTCTAAACTGTGCAAGTTGACACAATGTATTAACCATAAGATAGATCCATATATAATTGGCAGAAATAATGCAAAGAGATTTTGACTGCCCATTACCAAGTTCACCCAAATGTTATCATTTTGCAGAATTATAATGCAATGTCCCAACAATATCTCATAGATAAAGTCAAGATACAGAACATTTCCATTAACACAAAAATCTATCAAGTTTCCCTTTCATAACCAAATCCACTTTCCTCTATTTCATACCTCCTTTATCTTGGTAACTACTCATCTCTTCCTCATTTCATAAACTCTTATCATCAGAGGAGCTCGGGACCTTGTCGCTGAGAATGGCTGCGGTTCATTGTGGGGGAGCTTTGGTCGTTACTTTGAGCATAGCTTCCTGGCTCTGGAGGGGAAGATGTGTGCTGTTTAATCTCTAGAAGAAGTCTGTCACATTGGCTTCCTGATATGTACTCGGCTGTTCTCATCATCGAAGGAGCTTGGAATCTCATTGTTGCTGAGGATGGCTGTGGTACTTTCCAGGCGAGTCCTTGTCCTTATCTTAGCATCGATTCTTGGCTCCACTACAGAATGCTCAACCTACTGGCACAGATCTTTCATCCTGCTGGCACAGACTTTCTAGCTTCTACCACTGACCTTTGGACTTTCCCAGTGCAGATCCATGAAATAGACTTGCATGAGTCATTGTTGTGGGCTCTAGGTTTTCAGCTTGAACACATACAGGTTATTGCCCTGGGATCTAGGCCCTTGGCTGAATTTTCTAGGTCTTTAGATTAGATTTCCTGTACTTTCTATTTCACTCCTTGGGTGACCATTACAAATAATGCTATAAATTACGTGTCCTGTATGTAATTAGTCTCCTTGCAACTCCTGACTGAAACACCATCCATCCAATAATGGGCATCTGTATTGTTTCCGAGATTTAGCTATTACAAATTGTGCTGCTAGAAACAGGGGTGTGCATATATCGCTGTGGTATGATGCTTTTAATTCTTTAAGGAAGATACTAAGAGGGGGAATAGTTGGTGAAAGTTTCAGTTTTTTGAGAAATCTCCATACTGATTTCCATATTGGTTGCACCAACTTACACTCTCACCAACAGTGGAGAAGGGTTCATTTTTTTCCCACAGTCTTGCCAGCCTTTGTTACTGGCTGATTTCTTGGTGACAGCCATTCTTTGTGGAGTGAGATGGAATCTCAGTGTTTTAATTTGCATCTCTTGAATGACCAGTGATGTTGAACATTTTTTTATATATTCATTTGCTGTTTGTACTTCCTCATCTAAGACATGTCTAATCACTTCATATTCCCATTTTTGGGTTGGATCTTTAAATTGGGGGGAGGTTTTGATTTTTTTGAGTTCTTTATATATTCTGGATATTAGTCCTTTACAGAATAGCTGGTAAAAATTATTTCCCATTCTGTGGATTGTCTCTTCACTCGGTGAAAACTTTGTACATCAGAAAGTAGAAGGGTTTACAATAAATTCTGACTCCCACACTGGTGACACATGAGTTTTTGCGTTTGTAATGAAACAATGCAAACATTTGTTTGGAGGCATATGTGGCTTGCTGGAATACGCTCTGAGTCTTGATCTCCTCATGTGAAAATGGAAGTTATTGTACCTACTTCATAAGGTGTATTTGAGAATTGAATAGGATAATGCAGGTGAAAGCCGTTTAGCACAAGGTCTGGCACTTTTATCCTGTGTAGCTAGCTCAGTGCGTGTGGCTCTGAGCTTGTTAGTATTACAATGAGGGCACGTTTGTAGCAACATTCGCACAGGAAAATATCAATTAATTTGCAGATCTCTTCTGCCCCCAGAGATTTTCCAGTCACTTTCCCCGGATCGAAGCATCCTTTGCTGCATTCCTTTCTCAATTCTCACATTACAAAGAAACATTTTTTATTTTCCTATGACTATCACCATACGGACGCACACACACCAAAACCAACACAAAACACAACCAAGTCCATCAAATCACTTCAGTACTTACTCCTGGGCTTTTACGCAGAAACCACCATATTTCTGGTTAATAAAGAGTTCAATGAGAAGTTCATTAACTGTCCAGAAAAGTATACCGCCAGCAAAGAGTAGGCTCTTAGACTCTGTTATTTGCTCCCTTAAGAAAGTGGGGAGGGTGAAGCCAGAGGCGTGGCCCGAAAGCCCATTGGAGGCCTGCAGATTCCACAGGGAAAGGCAGTAGACAACGCTTTTCATCACCCAGAGGGAGAGAAATCATCCTGTTTAAACTAGCAGGTCTAACTACTGGAAGGGATGGGCCTGACAGCACAGGAGCAAGTTCTGGGAGTCCAGCGGCTCTTTCTCGCCCCTTCCCTGTGTAGCCTGCCGCTACACAGTGCCACATCAGCGACAGCGCTGCACTTCCAGGTTCCTTAGGAGGATGCGGGGAGCTGGCCCGGTGGGCGGGGGCGGCCTGAGGCCCGCAGGAGTGTCGGACCGCTCAGCCAATGGGCTGCAAGTGCGGAGCCGAGGCCACCAATGAGCTGGGGCTTCTTCCAGCCCGGGACGTCTCAGCCCGGTTACCCGCGGAGGGACCAGATGAAGCACATCTGGACAGCTGTGCTAGGAGACTGTGTGGCCTCTTCGGAGGCAGGACGTCACCTAGGCACGTCCCCCACGTCGCCTCCTTCTAGCTATTTATTATTTATTCAGCTTCGCCAAGAAGCAACCGGGGCACCAAGCTTGAAACTTCCCCCACCCGCACCCCCATGAGGGAAGGGCTAGGCCCATCCAACACATAGTTTAATTTTCAGAGGGCGGCTCTGGGATCAAAAGAACAGAAACAGCAACAACAAAAGCCCAGCCGCGGCCTAATTTTAAACTGGCAAAGTTAGAAAAATAAAGTTTGAGTAAACAGAGCAAGCTGGGTAAGTTTTGAATACGTGCTGGTTATCATATTTCTCCTGCTGTGATCTCTATCCTGTCTTTTTGCTGCTTTCATCAGCCTTGTCTCATTAGAAGAGAAAAATATATCTCTTGGTGGCACACACTACACAGACATTTCATTTCCTCCTCATCTGTGTTGCGAACATTAAGTATTTTGTCTCCTTTTTATATTTTGTGGTGTGCTATTATAAAATTTGCTGGGCATGAAAGTTTCGTATGTTGTCGTAAGCCTCTCATAACTCCAAAGTTGAATGGTGTTATTTTGTCTGTGTTTTTCCCGTGAGAACATTGTATACGTTTGTAAAGACTGAAATTTTTATCCATCCTCCACTCCCTGCTTCGATGGAAGATTGAGAAAATTATCTGGCTTATTCAGAATTAACACAACTTTTGCTTCTTTTAATAGGATGTTTGGTAGTAAGGTATTTAAAACCTGACTTATATAGGGAATTGTCAAATCTTTCATTTAAATTTAGTCTAACTGTAATCCAAATATGTGTGTTTTGTGTTTGCCTCTATCTTCGGTGCAGGACCCAAATACTTTTATGATTGTTAAAAAAAATAAGTAAACACATAGCACTGTATCCATAAACTTATAATTGTATGTTCAACTTGTAATTCTTCAAGGTAATAGTCGCAGTGATTGCTACATTTCAAAGTTTGCAAGTATTTCTGGTTTATATTTCAGGATTTAGGAGTGGAATGAAGGAAAATGTTGAGCTAGGTACATAGCTGACGTATATAGGTGTATCTGAAACATCTATAATTCCCTTCTGTATGAGAGAAGGTTTTAAATTTGATATTTTGTTACATGTTACTTACTTCCATGGGAGATCTGACCAGAACTGAGTTTGAATTTCTGGCTTACAAAGCACTAGGTTGGAATTTGACCCTGAAATTATACGTGGTAGAATGTGTTTTTGATTCAGAAAGGTAATGTACACGAAAAAGTGGAACAACTGAAGTGGGTTTTGGAGAAGGAATATTGCTGCAGAGAAACAATGTTCAGAGCTAGCTGTTCAGCTTCCATTCGAATAAATCTCATAGCGTGACCTGGGGCAAGTTATTTGGCAAATCTGTGCTTCAGTTTCCTGCTCTATAGTGCACTAAGAATCATAGCATCTACTCCAGGAGGTTGTTGACAGGACTGAGCTCACATATGTACACTTAGGAAAGTCTAGTACTTGGTATTTCTTTGCTGTTGTACTCATTTTTCATGACCTTCCTCCCAGCTTTCCTTGCTGCAAATCAGTTTCCCCTGTTGTCATTCTGACCACCGTGCTAGAAACTAGCATTTGAGCTG